>JAEQBH010008085.1:0-216388 GCA_016808115.1 Tetrastigma voinierianum
TTACATACATAGTTTCATTGTCAGTTACAAAACTTACTTTACTTAACCATAATGCAAAACCAAATACTCCAAGGAGCCAAATGAGAAATGTAAGGCCATCCAAACTTGCGTGATTGCAGCAGTGAGACGGCTAAACTCCAATGATCGAATCAAGATACATTCCACTATACTAGTGCTGATTCCTTCTCTCAAAACTTGAATCCACTTTGAAAGTAGATTATTCATAGTGTATAGCAACACCTGTAATAAAATGTATAATCGTTAATCGATAAAACAATTTCATTGTCAGTAAGAATAAGTGCAGGGAAAAACTCAACGCAATAAAACACCTCGGGTCAAAATGGCATGAAACAATAAGAGTGCTAAACCCTGTCAAAAGTAATTGAATTTTAAAAGTTCTCATCTCTTTGAAATAGTATGACCTGTACATGATTATTAGGTTAAGTTACTTTGTCTTTTCCATTTCTTTCTATTGTCCCTGTTAGACTTTTCAATAGCTGTTTATCCATATCTCGCCCCATTACGGGCAAAGAGGTTAATCCTATTTGAATACTTGTCAGACGGGATGTGGATAAGTCCCTTATTCAAATAAGATTATAACTTTATCGCCTGCTATGATGGATGAGGCCCCAACACTTATATTATAAAGTCTCTTATAATATGTATTATCCAACACAAATAACGCATTTCCGCTCTTCCTCCGATCACTTCGGGAAATCACCATCGCCGCCTCGACGTGGATCGGGATTGGGATAGCACCGCCTATTCTCTACACCGCGAGAACTAAGGAACGCATAGAGGCTCAGAATAAATACGACGCTGGCATCCATCGCCGGGTTTATTCCACAAGGCTAGTGACCTTCGACGGCAGGTACGAACGTTCATATGTTATGTATGAATACTGCACACATCGCATGCTGGTATCGCAGCTTCAGACGACATGTCTGTCGCCATTAATTTGATGGTTCACGCTCTCTCCGGGGTCCAATTTTTGGTTTGAAGAAAAATGTTTATTTTTTCAAAATAATGATATTGATGTGTTCTTATATGTACGAGATCTTCCACGTCAAATTTAAACCACCTCGGACGCACGGACGAGAGAAAACAAACCTTAGTTGGCGCTCTAAGGCATTTTCGCCTCTTTATGCCATTTTTGACGAGATATATGATTCGCAGCCAAGAGGGTGGTCTGGAATCAACAATATTTATAAACCTAACACCTCCTACTGTCGAGTAATGCCACTACCGTATAAATGCCTAGGGTCGAACACGATTTGCAGTTTTCACACAAATGACTTGCGTTAAGGCCAAAATGGTGAATTTGGTTTGATTTTAAGGTGGTGATAAAACAAAGGAGGGGTATTATTTGAAAACTGAAAGTTAAATAAAATAAATGTAAAAGTCTCTCAAGTGTCGCCACCGGATCTGGGGCTCTAAAGGTCACTAAGTGGGTTTTCAGTCCATTTTCCTCAAGGCTGGGGAGGACGAGACCTATAGCTTACTTCGAACCGATTCACGTGGCTGGCAAAAACTCGAACCCTAAATAAATATCTTTGAAAATTTGTATTTACTTTTCTATTGATATCTCTGACAAAGGAATAACATCACCTTGACTTACTTTCCAACAACTAATGAATATCACTCAGATCAATAACATACAAAGAACCCTCAAAGCTTACTAAGCACCGACTCATTTAAGGTGAACCGGCGGATCAAACCTAAAAATTTGAGAAAATAAAGACATCTCAATCACCTTTCAATAACCCATAGATGATAACTAAACTAATTTCAATGGATCTAGCACAAGCATCCAATGAACCTAAAGCTTATCAAATACCGATCATTCAAAGCAACTCAAGGGATTAAAGCTCGACGTTTGAATGAAACCATAAATGGTAGAAAACTGCTTAAAACATGGAAAACCCCGGGCTTGCCTTATATCCCGCCGCACCTCTTCAAGGCGATAGGTTTCTAGTTGACTCATCCTCCGGAAGTCATCCCTGGAGGGTGTTCGCTAGTGAGAAAGGGAGAGCAAAGTGGAGGAAAAAGAGAAAACGGAACTCCGCCGGAAAATGCGCCTAAAATTTTTATTAAAGATCATATTCTCCACAAGGTCTGTCTGGGGCTTTATAGCTGCAAACCCTTTACAAAATAAAGAAAAAACCAAAAGCAAAAGCCACATAAGGGATAAACGGAAGAAAACCAAAAAGGACTAAAAGAAGTCAAAAAAGTCAAAAGGTGAAATATGAACAAGGGTCGTAACTCGACTAAGGCGCAGAAATGGAAAATCTGCAGTCGCAAATTTTCGGCGAATCGCTAAATTTTGCAATGCTACTCTATTTTCCGCTTGCTTTCGCTCTTTCTTTCCTGCTTTTGATTTGGTACTATGAGTTGAACTTGATTCCCTCCATGGTTGAGTTGAACTCATCACTGATAAAAGCCCGCAAAACAACAAAACTTGTCAAAAATTTGATTATTAGTAGCTTCATGGTCCCATGCCAATCAAGTTAATTAGACTGATTAGTACACAAAAATTGCTCAAAACCTGTATTAATAAGGGTGTAAAATAGCACTTTTTGGGTAGTAATCGATATACCAAGATAATAAAATGTGTAATTTATATATTATGAAACTATGTCACAAGCTCGCAACGTACCAAAGGCGCCAAACCGACGTGATGTAGCTCGACAGGCTTGTTCGCGGCTATAAGCGGCCGTCGAAAAACGATCATTCGAGAACGATGAACCAGATCGACGCTTACGCCGACACAATAACGATACACAGCCGATCGGTCAATAGGTCGCTACGGGTTATCGGGCTCCGCATCTCGGCTCCCGTCACCCGCCGTCAATGGTTAATTCGATGACGTCCTCATGACGTCATTATGTGACGTGGTATGATGATGTGGAACTTTGGTGACATGGCGATGACATGACGCTTACATAAAGCTAACCAGTCAAAGTTTGACCGTTGTATGCCTACTTTCAGCTCTTGGCTTGTGGGGGAGCATGAGGGCTTATCTAGACTCCAATTTGTTATACGTTTTTTCCAATATGCTCAAAATTTAATTTCCTATTTTTTGGGTATTTAAAAAAAAATATTTTACAAAATTATTTATTTTACTTTTTTGATTAAAAATAACCCATAGGAAAAAACTATTTTGAGCAAGTGATATTTATTGGTTTATTCAAAAATTCTGAAATTTTTTGTGGATGTTTTTGGGATTATTTAGGACTGTTCTTAGCTGGAGGTATCAAAAAGTTGTTTGTCTGGGTGTTTTTCATAATTAATACCTTTTAATATGAGCTTTAAAAGGTAAAATGAAAATTCTATTTTTATTTATTTTAATTAAAATTTTAATCCTTTTATTGCATTTTTATGTATTCTTGGGAGTATGTGACCATTGGTAGGTTTCGAGCAATGTAATTTCTATAGAAATGTCTCTAAAATCAACTTAATTAAATATTTGCTATTTTTAAAGGTGGAAATATTGGCAATTATGTTGCCACCAGCATTGAATTCATCCCGCCATGGTTTGTGAGACCTTTTTCTGCACTCCTACATGAGTTGAGTGTATATTCTATCCATCAAAGACCATCTTGTATGTTTATGTGTTAGCATATTAGTTTAGGAGGTGGATAGAATTTTGTATTGGATTACTCCTTTTATGAGCTTATGTTTGTTTGATTTTGTTTGATAAAACAAGTTCTCTTACATAGTTTGTGACACGACATCATTATTTATTTATGATTGATGTAGATAATTTGTAATAGGTTTTCTTATGGGATGTAGTTTAATGAATTTGTAGTTTATATTATGGATAGCCTTGTAAAAGGATGTGTTTGCGCGTCGCTTACTATGTTTGTAAACTTGTTTTAGCATAGGCTCAATGAGATATCCATTTGGTATCCTTAGTGGGTCCCTGTGTTTAATTTCTATATCTTGTGGATATGATTAATTTCAATGAGAAATTCTATTCAAAAGATAATTTGTAAGTATATTCCGAACCTACTCACTTGGGAGATGATTAGGAGCTATGCGATTTTTTGATCTTGATGAGTAGGAAGGGATAATAATTATAAATTAAATTCCGAACAAGATAAAAGAATATGCAATTAATATTAATGTCAACTTTATGCATTATCAATGTAGCTATGAAAAATAGAATCATGTCAGCCGAACTTAAGCAAGCTGATGAGCTAATTGGCACAAACTACTTACATGTGGGCCGTAGAAAGATGGAATTCCTTCAATCGAACACATGACCTTTCCACTTATTTGACCACCGTAACGTGGCACCTATCGAGGGTGCGGGCACTGTGCCCAATATCGCCGACTCGAGACTTTTGAAGTCAGACTGCCATGATCGCCATACTCGCTATATTATGCTTAATAGCATGCACGATGACCTCATAGGGAATTTGAGAACTTTCCTAATGCTAAGCACGGCGCGAACAATTGAAGTTCACTTTCGCTAAGACCTCAATCACCAGCTTAGGAGCTTGGTTGGGTAAATTCAGATTTATCGTGAAGACCCCAAGGTTTTGATGATCAGCATCTTAGGGGATGTCTGAAAAGGATTCGAGATCTAAATGCTATTGGCATATCCTTACCGATGAACAAAGAAGTCCAAAGTTTGTTAAGAAGATCCCTGCAACACACCCATGGCCGATATAGCATCTCACCCATAAAGAGAGTATAAAATTTTTTAAAGATATCTTTCAATATGTGGAACTTGAGGCGCGATCGATCGCATAACCAGATCGCCTAAGTCACAGGCTGCTAATCCACGCGAAGGAGACCACCGGGTTTAAGCGCAAGAATGGAGATAAATGGTGCACCTAAATGCGGAAAGAATAAGCTGGAGGAGGCGCAAGAGTGCCCTAAAAAGGAACGCATGAACGCAGCGCAAAAGACAACAAACAAAGTCAAATGCTTTGTCAAATGCACAAGGGCACTTCAACATCGTGGATTGCATCGTTTGTACAAGGTAAATAAACTCACTCACTTTTAGTAACATACGTGTATGTTCACGTGTTTTAGTTGCTCATTTTCTTTCTGATTGGATTGTAGACATAGGAGTAACCAAACATGTAGCCTAAGCTCGGGTGGGGTGCGTAGATTATCACTGTGTTTCTAGAGGCACCCATAAAGTGTTCGTGGAAAATGGTACTAGTGAAGATGCTATTGGAGTTGGTTCGTACCAACTTCACTTGCGCTTTGGTCGCACTCTACTTCTTCATGACATACTCCATGTCTCAGGAATCCAGCATAATATGCTGTTATATCTAAGTATCGCTTCGATTAGTTTTCGCTTTTCTTTAAATTTTTGAATAATGGTTTGCTTATATTCAGGATGGAATTTTATATGGATATGGATCATTTATAGATGGTTTTGGCTTAAATTAGATTTAAATGTTTTTCCTACCATCTCACTCGCTTCATCATACGTGATCGTAGTAATAACATTGATTCTACAACTTGGCACATGCTGTGGTCACTGCTAGACGGATAGATGACTCGGTTAGCTAGAGAAGGTCTTTTTAGGCTCACTCACCAAAGTCAACCTACAATTATGAACCATGCCTAAAGTGTGCAAGCTTAGAAAACCTTGGAACATACAAAAAGAGCTACCAACCCACGAATATTCCAAAACATTCGCGCATTCGAACAATGCACGCACGCCACGGGCCTCTGATTTTTCACATCATCAATGATCGTTCACGATTATAAATGAGCTATTATTCACCGCCACGAACATTTGATCGTCAGCGTCGCTTCGTGGCGCAGGCTGATAGAATGGCACGAGGCGTCGAAACTTTACACCACGCAACGGATACTTCATTCATCACTAATAATTCGCTAGATAAAAGCGGATCCAAGATGACCATCATATTTCGCACTTCATCAAAATGAAATATAGAGAAGAATGGTGGATTCCTTCAGATATGGATCAGATCATGATTCTCGCCATCAACTTCCTTGTCTTTCAAGACGCTCCTCCCATCATCATCATGGTCTCTGAATTGGTAAGTCGCTCGGCTTCTCGCACAACCCCGAGTCGCGCGTTAAAAGCTTCATTTAATATTTAATTTCGCCGGTTATACTTCATGGCATTCGGCGTCGGCGCCGCGATGTCGGGAACACCTTCACAGAAGATCGCGGCCCGTGACAGCCGACGACCGGAACGATTTCCCGAAGAAAGCCGCTGTCAACGATAGCCGACCTCGAGTCGAGAACCGAAAGTGGCTATCATCTCGCTAGTAATTAATCCGATCAGCTGGTATGGCGGAGCCACCTTCAACCAGGAATCCGTCCAAACATCCAACCTCAGCCACGCATAACAGGAGGCAAACATTCGTCACTGAGATTATGGGATGTCATCGGTAATGCTTTGACTGAGTTTCGGTTATGAGTGCACTTCATCCGCCAAGTGATAACGGATGACAACGAAGACTTAACGAGTCCGCGGGATGCCGCGAATCCCGGCGCGAGTCGCGGATCTTCGCCCAACGCAAAAGCCAATAAAACAAATAGCTTTTGAAAAGTTGTTAAGGCACGGTCAATCGACGCTACGCGCCACGCCTCAGAAGCAACGGTTCGTAGCGGCGGCGATTACGACGAGACATTTTCCGCCGCGTTACTTCACCACTTCGTCCTTCGCCATCGTCGCAATTAGATTTTAGAGCATATTCGTTACGATGTTAATCCGATTCTTCAATGAGATTTGATGAATAGATTCCATACGACTCAACCGCTAACAGTCGGCGCATACGTCGCGCGCGGCGTCAACATCCATTTATGGACCAATATCATCAGACAAATCGGTATCAGATTTGACTTCGACGATTTCAGCACGATTCAGATTATCGCGATGATCATCGGTGCATTCGTCGCCTCAGCAGCGTCATCTCGATCTTTGAATATAACGACGATCTCGACAGCGCGGAAAAAATGATATGATCGATATTGTCACTATCAGCGCGGTTGAAATCACTGGCGATCGCGATGTAACGGGCAGCGTACTGCGGTCGACCAGATTAGCAGAGACCGCTCAGCTTCGGCTATCCCCACAGATCTATAAAAGATCTCTCAAGATTTTACACGGAAGAATTTAAACCACGACAATCCTCATTATAAGTAAGATAGTTTATATTTGATCACTGTCTCAAACAGATATGAGGAAAAGAACGATGCCCATTAATAAGCCATATGCAGCATCGGAATCCATGAGTATACACGCTATGTGTATTTAAGAATGGAACATATGTTTTATACCATGATATGATTGTATTACCAAAATTCCATGACCACATGATTGGGCAGCCAATTAAGAGGATCTTGATACCTCCAGACAACATCGTTCGCTCATGCGGTGACTGGTAGTCGAAGCGTACATAAGCTGATGTCAACGGGTCTATGATGGGATGAGCAACCACATCGTTGGCGCGTCATCTGAGGCAATGGCCAGATCTTAGCGAGCAAACAAGAAACAAAATCGATGTTACCATTCATTACCGAGTCTGATATGTGGTACGCACACGGTGTAATATCCGTTAAAAGAGATCTGGTACCACAGCGGTCATAAACTCATTTCTAGAGAGGCTGTAAGATTATGAGTCAATGCAAGATCATTCAGAATATGCAACTGATCCTTTTTGCACTACTGATAGTTCAATAGAACACAGAAACATATCACTATTAGAGATATATCATGAGGAGCTCTGTCGAAACAAGATATTTCTTATCAGCCACCCGGCTCATCCATCATTGTCATCACAGATTTTGCTTTTAATTACTGTTATAGTATGAGATCATGAGATGTGACACTCTCATGAATCAGGTTTGATAGATTATTATTAATAATAATCATTATCAGGTTTAACAGTTTTACTTCAAAATAATTATTTTCTGGGCAAGGATATTCTGAAGATATTACCACAAAAAGAACTACTCATTTCACACAAAAAACTCGCCATATGAAAAAGATATATCAAAGAACTATATTTCCAGCCATCTGGTGATTTATCGATAGTCATTTTAGTTATGATCATGATGAGATTCTTCTGGAACCGTCTGATATGTAATTCTTTCCACACCATGTGATCCACAGTCCAAAGGTAAAGTTAAAATTTTTACAGTGATCAACGATCATCACAGACAACATACTAATATGCCATTTATACATGAGTCAATCACACATCACTCTGTATGTTTAATGTCACCAATATTTTATAACGGATAATTCTTCTCCAACAACATGGAGCGCCATCAAGATCTGGCTGATTCAATCATGTCCTTTACGACCGGCGCCCAACAAGCAGACGCCGATGTTACCAGCAATGTTTCAGTCATGATTTGATACAACCACGCAAAGTACGTTCGGTGTTTAACGAGTTGAACTGAACCACAGTTCCTTAGGAAGATTTAATAATAACAATTCCCGCCATAAAACAAAGCCAGCCACGTTTACGCCACTCCTTGGGGTCACAGTTTTGATAATATCGACATGATTGTAGCACGCTGGCCACCGTCTCACCATGAGGATCATCACTGAAAAACACGATCCAAAGGAAAAACATTCTAATGCATACAGCAGCCTTTACAAAGACTAATAATCATATCCTCACATTGTTCATTTTTCCTTACAACAATGACAATTCCATTTCCCATGAAGAGAGATTATGTGAGTTATCTGAGATGTTTTGCCCATTGCAAGGTTGATTTTGTAGATTTTAGCCCTGGTTTCTAAATTATCCATCACCACTATGAGTTAAGAGGTTAATTCATTAACAACATCGGTCGATGGATGCTGATATGTCCTTACCAGGCAGTGAATTGAGATCCCTTTATCAAATTACAGGATGATGACGTCCACTTTATTAGAAAGTCCTTGTATCATGAGAGGGTATTATCTAATTCAAAATGTGATCATGTTTTTCTCTCCTGTCACTTTCTCACTAGAACCTCTCAGAAACAACATTTCTGACATGGGCTCAGGATTGATCAGACACGCCAGTCATCTTCACACCAGAGAGAGAACTGGTTGGAATGCACACGAGGTCGTAATTAATACATGATGCTGGCGTATCCTGCTATACTTTGATCTCCACGGCTGCCATGATCTTCTGCACCTTTCACAGAGAGGACTATCACGTAATATGGATAGATATATAACATTTCACACATCATATCCTTTAACTCATCTTATAAGATTCTGCCATAGGTCATGAACTTTTTTCACACAAATTAAATGAATTACATCAAGAAATGAATGATATATTAATAAAAGATCAACAAGGTAAGACATTATGGGCACACAAGAATTAATCAGACGATAAATCTAATCCCATCAAATCACTATCAAAACTGATATTTCTTATATGTCATTCAAACAGGAACTAGAGATAATACATACAATATCTTAACTGATTGACTAGAACTATTTTCTCTTCCATCTGCAAAGTACACAACAAAACCAAAAGAAGGCAAGATACCAATCCCTCCAAGTCCATCTCAATAGTTAAAAAGCACGCATGTAAGTAAGAAAATGTATCCACCTTGCAACAAGAAAGTCAATTGTACAATTATCACCAGATCACACCAAAACCCAAGATTTACTTCTCAATCAGTTTGACTCTATGTCTCCAAGAAATTCATAATTGAGAAAAGACAGCAGCACATAGAAAGATATGCGCAAACAATCTATTCTAGCTGGTAGCGCTGAAAGATTATTTTATTTGAAGATCATAACTGATAGTGCCGTTACGATCCAAAGACGGGAATGCATCGAAAGATCATGCCAGTAATCTCGATCAATCACACACAACAATACATCAAGAGATCACAAGAACAACATTTTACTTCGCACATCGAATATGGCAATCAATTCAAACCATGAGCAGATAACTCCGAAAAGAAGATCGATTAGATCAACGTTGCACTATTGGTGATGATTGAAAGAATCAACGTCACGCAGAATCACCAACGAAAAACAATAGGAATGTTGTTAAGAAAGAGATAATTTTTATTGGTTTTATTATTCAACGCATTGGTTCACTGGCTGATTTGAGCGCGGCATCAAAACTGGGGCTATCTCAAGATTATCTCCAACAGCGCCGGGCTCGGTTTACGCCGATCGTTACTCTACAATCAACAGACGCGCCAAACCACCGGTATAGAATGAACAACGATACCTGCGTAACACGGCGACAATCTCCACACGATAGATTTGGGTTATAAGATAATCATTACTGTCCGCTTGACATACTAGAATGTGATTGAAAACAAAGCAGGCAATAACTATGCTGAACACAAACATGGAGGAAATGATCGGTGGCAATCTTCTTGCAAAACATCTCACTGAGCTCCCCTCCAAGACTTCAATTGATCTCAATAATCAGTTCTGAGTTATGTCAACTCTTGATTCTGAAATGAACTGATCCATCGAACCCGGCATCATGAGTTTAGAATATTCTTGAGATTCGAGCTTCTACTATATAACCCAGCCCGCCATTTGGTCGAACTGAACCGCAAGATGGTAGAACTTGAAGAAGATGAAGATTCATATCTTTCCTGAATTTTCTTCCCATAATGAATACACTCAACGCAGCACTAGACGAAGCACGATACAGCTGATAACATGCCTCTTCAACGATGGAAAATTATATTGATCAGAGCCTACTGGAGGGGAATCAACAATACAATATATTGCGAAACATATGATATCTGATGAGACGATAATCTCTCATTTTCATGGAAAGCCTCGTGAACTTTGTTTTCAAACACAAGAGTAATAGAAAGTTCAAATGCCTTCCTTTGTTTTATGTATTTGTTTCCAGACTGAATATTCTTTCCTGTCAATATCAAATTATGAATAATCATCTGTGGTATAAAACAGAAATCGTTTGTCCATTCAAATCTAAACAATGTTGACAGGAAGATCATAAAACAATCACTCATGAGGTACTCCAAATTTCACGTCACAGATTTAGAAATACTTTATTTAGTCTGATCGGCTTCACAACTGACGCAATGGTTCAAACCAAGAGGTACTGATTCTTCCTCTAACTATCCAGATCACAAACAGCATTCCTGATCTGTCACCATGATTGACAAACATCGATATTATATTATTCATATCTTAGATAGAAGGTTAGTTGGTTTCGATAATAAAATGACCTTCCTTACTATACAACTGATAATTTGTTTGAGTGATTATAGCATGAGAGTAAAAAGATGTTAAAATTTGTAAGGCTCCTAACTTCTCGCAGTCATGATTTGAGTATTCATCTCACCACCAAACCTCATCTTCAAATATCATGTTTTCTCATCACAAAGAGAACCCACCTTCGAGAGCGGATCGATCTTCCACAAAGATAGTGGCGTTTTATTTCGTTAGCGATTATTCGTTCTTCCTTACGGAACCGCTTCCCACATAACGCTCGCCAGACGCCCTATCGTCGATGGCGCCAATCGGTCATGGTGATAATCACACTTCATATCGCAAAGTCGCCGGCACTCGCGGCGACGCCAACCGTTATACGAACCGCGCCATTCGAGGTCGCACCCGGCACGATCGTCCATCTCAACATCGTCGGGCCCATCTCATCGGCTCGGTTGGTCGGCCATTGTGAATCCGGTCCGTTCATGAGACTGATGACGCTCTTTCTTCCGCCAGAGGCTAACATTCCATTAAAAGGCAGCTTAGGAGGACTCTAGAAAATCCCAATTTTCCTAAAAAGTAAAATCAGACTTCGTAAAATCCAAAATTTTATGTGGGATCTCGATGATTTAAACTGACTACCATCAGAACTGCCCGCTAAATCTAGCTAACACATCAAATTTCCATCAATTCAGACAACTTGCACGCTTCGGCGTGACCGAAAGATCGGCATCAGAACGATACGCGACGCCGACAAAACACCTATAAATACGATCTACATACGTCGCATGAGTAGAGAGATGATGAACTGACGGGGCCGAGATAAATACAAAGGCCAAAAATCCAAGAAAAAGAGTGGACATAAGTGGCATTTCTGAATTTAATCGTGGCTACTAAGATAAAATAGTCAATATAGAGTCATCTCTTCCTCTAACAGAGACAAATTGGGGTCTGACCTGACTGGCATGAGCTTAGGTTTTCATTTTTTATATATGATAACTTTCTCTCTCAAGATCTCGCTTACTCCGACTCCTGATTCTTCTTGCCTAAGAAGGAAAGTTGCTCTACGTGGCAAGGACTACCCGTAAGTGACCCTGCTTTCGAGTTTCAAAACTGCAGGTGTGGGGTTTTATCCTATTTGAAGTTACACTTGCTTAAGTGTTTTGTTGATGATTGAGTTGATTTGAGGCCTCAATCCATTGCTTGATCGGCCTCCCAAAATCAGACCGAAATGTGGAATTTTTGTGAGGCCTGCCGATGTCTGCATAATCCTGATCGCTTAGGGTCGCAGTGGCATAATTTATACTATAAATTTATGCCAGATGCAATGAGGCCTTAATGGCCAATGATTCTAAGTCACAACAAAGAGGAATCGATGTTAAGAGAGAGTGGCCGTGAACGGTAACCCGAGGGTTTCATCGCTCACGTGAATAAGATTCACGAAATATTTTGTGAGAAAATGTGTTTGGTTGAGTAATTCAAATTGAATTACTCGTGTTTGTTAATTGTTTTGGGACGGTTAAAATCAGTCCCGAGTTTGTATGAAATGGACCAAAACGTCCATGTTTTGGGTGTATGAAATTGTTTGAATTGAAGGGTCAGGTTGTGTAAATGGACAGGTTAATGTATATGCTTGATGTGTTATCTCGATGTCACAATTATATGGAATATAATTGTGGGTGCATTTGAAATGGATTGATTAGCTCAAGTGAGTAAATTCGTGATGGTTGGATGAATACCGAATGATATGTGCTATGATTGCATAATTATATCGTATATATATCAGGTCACGAATGGTATAATACATTTCCATATGCCCGGTAACCTAGAAAATTAGCTGTGTGTGTGCATGACATGAATTAAAAAATAAAAATGAACATGGCTGCAAAAGAAATTTCCACAGGATGTATTTGTAGAACGGGGTCGAGAAGGTCCAATAAATCATTCTTGATGAGGACCATGACTGCTTTCTCGGAAGTTCCTCTAACACATTCGCCAGAGGGTAGTCCCATATTTACCGACATTCTGGTGAGTTTGCTTTCAAGAACAAGTTCTGTTTGAAAATGTTTTCTCATACATACGGCTTAAAGTGTATATGAGTCATGAGGACTCCTAGACATGGGACAGACATGGAGATCCACAGGATCATGCATTTACTGAGCTGGTTTATAATATCGGATCATTGCATGTGCACTTAAGTGAAGTAACCCATTTGTGGTGATTCTCGAGACCTCGTAAGAATTCCAATTTATGAAAACAAATAGTAATTTCAGAAAAATCCAAAATTTTTCTAGACCTCGGATGACGAAACAGATTTCACTGTTGGTATTGTCTCACGAAATCTATACAACACGCCGACTTCATTAATTCCGAGATAGTCAATTTACACGTTTCAAGGCATCTGCATCGGTGTCGTGAAACGACATGATGCGACAAAGGTAACTTCCATAACATGTGTACTCATGTGATACATGTCACGAGCAGAGAGAGGATGAAACGATGCCCGAGATAGTGCCAAGTGTCAAAAATCCAAGAAAGGGGACATGGATGACATTTTTGAATTCTTAATGATAATAAGGACAAAATAAGGAATAGTGATCATCTTCTCCTTTTATTCAAAAGGCCAAAAACGTGAAGGAGGAGGAAGAAATTTACAGAAGCTTAGGTTTTGGGTTTTTAGAGAGAGAGCGGCAAGACTTGGCTTTGGGAGTTTCATAAACTCCGTGAGGTGTGGGTCCTACTGTTTTACTCTCATTTAAGTGTTTTGTGATGCCAGTTACTGAGGCCGTGAGGCCGCTTGATCGGTCCTAAATCGAACTCGGCTGGAAATTGAACTCATTTGATGTTCGTGATCGTGTGACCGACGGTGTTTGTTTCCATAATTTATGCAATAAATTGTGTGTTGGTGTGTATGGAGGCCTAAATGGCCATGGAATCGGTTTGAAAAAGTGGAACAAATGAGTTGATGAGTACGCCACTGACAAAATTTACTTGTTTCGCTGAATCAAAATGTCCCACATAAATGGACAAAAAGTCCATGTTTCTGGGTGTAGGAAATCGCTTAAAGTGAATGGTTTGATTCAGGTGAAAGGATAGGTTACTCCATGAACTTCTTTTGTGTATTAGCAGATGTTACAATTATATGTAATATAATCATAAAAGAGCTACTCGAAATGGAAGAAGTTGATTAGCTCACGAGCAAAATTCGGAGTTGGTTGATCAAATTTAAATAATACAGATTAAAATTATAATATATGCATATTCGATATATTGGTCGATGGAATGACATAATGCATTCATATGCACCGAAAATCGCAAATTAGCGAGTCACATGACATGAATTAAAAATAAAAACGAATACTTACAAGGGAATAATTTCGTGATGATTTTCCGAGAACGGGGTCGAGACTACCCAACAGATCATTCTTGACAGGACTACGATCAAGCTTCGGAAGTTCTCCAACACATTCGCCCCTGAGCAGAATTCCATATTTTTAATGTTCCTCGATAAACAGATTTCTCTCGAGAATGTTATTAAACGGTATTTTTCCTCACATATTTGTGTGCAAGTGTGAGGGAGTCGGTGAGGACTGAGACACGTGGTTTGCATGCAGATATCCAAGAGGATCACTAATTTAATTGTCGCCAGATCGGATCATTGTATACGACTCAAAAGGAGCAACCCACAGGGGCGATTCCACCACTGGCGATAGCCCACCTCCGTCGAGAACATTTTTTCACGCGGAGCTGCCTGGGGAAAAGACGCATTTCATCTTGAGGCCACTTTTGAAGAAAGCCGTCAGGGCTTTGATGTTTTCGTATAAATATGTATTAGAATTGTAATTTTAATATGTGTTTGTATTAAGAGAAATGTTATAACTCTTGAACTATTGGAAAATAGTCATGTATATTTTCGATGAGTGTCGTTTAAGGCCCAAGAGGCCATTTTACTGGGGTAATGGGTCTCTGATACTAGACATATAGATTTTCCGCGTGTCAGACGTGGTTGTCAACGACCAGTTTTCAGCGCTACAATTCCACTATCAGATAGCCTACCGTCGAGGTTATTTTCGTGTACAGGAGCATTCGATAAGACGACTATTCAGAGGCCATTTTGAAGAAAGCTCAAGCTATGGCTTTGATGGTTTTTTTGCTTGAGACATAATAGAATTGTAGATTTTAATATGTATATGTATTAAGAGTAATGAAATAACTCTTGAACTATTGGAATATAGTTGCGTGTATTTTTATGAGTATTGGTATATGGGCCAAAGTGACCATTTTTACTCATATGTGCGCTCTCGCGGACACGAGACGACAGATTTTCCGGGTCAGACGGTAGTCAAATCTTGACACTCCAGGGTCTGGGGGCGCCAATAAACAATGTGAGTTCAGCTATAAATACCCAGCTTAGTGCTGATAAGTTAGGTATACGATTACCTAGGGCTCGAGGGATTCGGGGTCAAAGCTTAAAGAGCAGGTGGGCAGCAACACACCGTGGCTCATGTTAGGTTTTAGGGGCATAAGGTTACCCGGGAAATCACGGACAAGAGAACATCGTGATAATAGTGTTTTATGTGTGATTGATGTTTATAATGTGAATGATGTGTGAACATGTGATTGTTTGATGGATTGTTATACGTATTTCATGAATGGTGTGCTTAGTGATTAGCAGCACATAGAAAAAAATGATGTTGAAAATTTTTTGGGAGTTTGTGTAGCAAAATTCAGGGAGTAATAGGATAAATAAAATAAATTTTAACAAATTTATTCGCTTTATCGATAATAAAATAAAAATTTTAAGGTTGAACACAGGTTAGTGTGAGAACAGGAGGTTGAGGAATTTCACAAATGGTCCGTAATTAAAATGAAAATATATATATATATATATATATATATATATATATATATATATGTTATATATTATACATGTATATAAATTTTTGGTAAGCCTAACAGTTAAAATGAAAAAAAAAGTGAAAAAAACTAAAAAAAGAAAGAAAAGAAAACGCTTAGCAATTGAACGGCTATCGCTTAATTGTGTCACAATACAATGGAACTGTATCGTGATACGTTGGTCTCGAAGGCCGTTCGCTCGGGAGTACGTGGTCAATGATACAAATTTCGTATCGCGGACTGGAGGTCGTTGGCGATTGTGATATCAGGTCGCAATACACGCAAAAATGCGACAAGGAGCTCTCGGGTTACATCAGAGGTCGTGGTCACGCATACAACAACCGTAGACGTGACAAAATGGTCAGGTCAAAGGCGTCACGATACAACCGCTGTATCGTGATGTAGAAGCGTGGAGGCCCGGCCAACAGCCAGGCTGGGCCACAAACTGGATCAGACGTGACGTATGGGTCATCGAGGCGCATGTCACGATACAATTTGATTGTAAGGTCAGCTGCTTTGAGCTTGATCGGGCTGAGGGACGGTCGCCATACGCGATTGCACGTGACCGTGATGGAGCAGGAGGTAGCGGTATCAGCAAGACAAAGGGCCACGACACGGCCATGCTAGGTGCGCGTTAGTGGCCTCGCGCCACCCGCCGTGGGCCCGACCATCACACTCCGCCACATCAGCGCATGTGGCGCATGGTCCTGGGGCAATCGGCTATAGTCGCCAAGGTCACTGAAAACACCAAACATTGACTCAATGCATTATTTCTAAGTCACCGTTGACATCGTCTGCGAACATTGTTCATTAACATCGTCACCAAATTTTTTCTTAAAAATAAATAAAATTTTTGAAAATAAAATAAAATACAATAAAATTTGTAAAATAAAATTTTCAAAAATAAAATTTTGTTGATAAAAATGATTCGATATATGGAATGCATGGACTTAGTATAGAATATTTTGATTATATGAATAGTGTCTCGGGTGTGTTTGAGCCGTAGAGATACTACATTGAAGTGAACTTGCCATTTGAGTGTGTAGATGGCTAGTCAAGGCGAGGGACGTGGGAGGGCGTCCACGAGGTGCGGTCGGGCACCATCGGCTTTTGACCGGCGGGGGCTGCTCTATGTGAGAAGCCGTAGGGGATTGCGGTTCTTGCTATCGCACAAGCATGTGCAATAGTGAGCCAAGGCGAGGTGAACGACCCGATAGCACTTAGAAGCACATCATCCTCCGTGAGCGGAGGAGAGGAGTGAGATGTTATGCGAGGCATCTAGGGTATGGGTGTTGGTACTAAGAGGAAGGAAGATCCATCTTCTTCGGTCGGGAAGAAGCAAAAGGAAGCTACGGTTCATGGCAAGAGGTTCCGAGCCTGGGGTTATAGGAGCACAGAATGGGATAAGGGTTACCCAGTCGGGGATTGGATGGTGGCAGCTCCGTGCCCCGACGGCCGGACACATGAGGAGGGGATTGCCCAGGAGATAAGGGGATCCGAGGTTTGGGGGACGTGGTCCCGATCGGAGTTGAGGGACGGGGAGCAAATACAATTTGTTTCTCCATACCCTAGTATGGGTCGAGGACCCGATCCTAGTACTTGCGGAGCCAGGTCATAGGCGAGCAGTGCGGTCGGGGTCGGGACCGGGTTTACGGCCAAGAGTTCGGTCGAATTTGGGCGGATGATGTGTTACCATTGCGCCCGGCTGTGGGCATGACGGAGTATCACAGGAGCGGAGATCTCATGATGCAGGGGGGCCCGGCGTTTAGATCGCAGGATATCGGGAGTGCGTTTTCTACTTCGCACTTGTTGACTAGAGTAAGCGTTTGAATTGGATGCATCATGTTCATTCAATTGTGCATCTTGTGTGATAGGTTTGGGCTTAGAGGTTGGGGCCTTTAGAGAGATGGTAGAGTTCTTGCACTGGGATGGCGGGTGAGGTTGTTGGGAGGTGTTGACGTGGGCGTCAGTGGTGGGATCCTGAATGGTTCGCCTGTCGTGTTGGACAGCCTCGGGGTGGCGACATATGGGATGTGATGTCATTCTTGACATGTGGATGAGGAGTTAGCCAATGAGTCGGGTTCGCCGTAGTGGGATTACAGGCGAGGTTGTCATGCAGACGCGGTCTTGGGTTTGTATTGAGTTACGAATGCACATGGTTGGATGGGTGTGTGCGTGTAATTTCGAGACGAAATTCTTTTTAAGGAGGGGAGAATGTGAGACCCGAGGAAAATTCAATTTTCGAAAAATGGCAACCAAAATCGTAATTTAATTGAAATCGAGAATTTTCTAGATCTCGGATGACGAAAAAGACTTCACTATTAGAATCGTCTCGTAAATCTAGTTAACGAGTCGAATTTCTTGAATTTGAGACCAGGCCCGAATTTGCACGTTTTTGATGCCATAAGTATCCAGTTAATGGGTAAAAAGCGACATGTGATGTGACGAAAGTCACATAGCGATATCTTCGTGGCGACGCGTGTTGCATGAGTAGAGAGATGATGGAAATGGACGATCGAGATAATGCCAAGTGTCAAAAATCCAAGAAAGGGGACATAAGTGGCATTTTTGAATTTTTAATGAGACAATAAGACAAAATAGCCAATGAGAGTCATCTTCTTCCTTCAAAAAGGAGACAAATTGGCTGGAACGGATTTGGAGATGCAGTAGCTTAGGTTTTCATTTTAGAGAGAGAAGAAGCAAGAAACTATATACCAAGATCTGAAGACGATCGGACGAGTCGAATTTCTTTGGGCCAAGAAGAAAAGTTGCTCTACGCAGCGGGGACTACGCGTGGGCACCGGTTTCTTTGGAGTTTAGACTCAAACACCCGTGAGGTGAGGGTTTTAATATACTTGACGGTACATTTGTTTAAGTGTTTTGTTGATGATTGAGTTGATTTGAGGCCTTAAACGATCGTTTGATCGGTCCAAGCAGGATGAAATGTAAAATTTTAGGAGCTCGTTTAGACGTGATCATTGATGTCATGCCAGTTGTTTGAAATTTCTTAGTGGTATAATTTATGCTATAAATTATGTTTGTGATGTGCATGGTAGGAATGGCCATTAGATTCGGGTTCATAAAGTGGGCTTGGAGTGTTTGAGAAGAAGTGGCGGGTGAGCAGGCCCGGCAGGTTTCCGCATTCCATGTGAATAATATTCACACGAAATATTTTGTGAGAAAATGTGTTTGATTTGAGTAATTCAAATTAGATTACTGGATTTTGATAGTGTTTTGGGACGGTTAAAATCAGTCCCGGGTTTGTGTGAAATGGACAGCACGTCGTGTTTTGGGTGTATAAATTATTTGAATTGAAGGGTTGTCATTTGTGTGTGAAATTAATAGGTTAATGCATAAGCTTGATGTGTTAACTTGATGTCACAATTATATGGAATATAATTGTGGGTGTAGACATTTGGAAATGGATTAGTGATTAGCTCAAGTGAGCAAATTTGGGTGATGGTTGATCAATACTGAATGATATGTGTTATGATTACATAATTAATATATTGGTATATATATTGTGTTGAAATGGCATAATGCATTTCATATGCACCGGGGTAACCTAGAAATTAGGTGTGTGTGTCCCGACACATGAATTGAATAAAAGCGAATATGGTTGCGAGAAAGGAATTTCACGGGATGATTTTTAGAGAATGGGAGGTTAGGAGGCAGTCCAAGCGAGGATCATTTGGATGAGGACCATGAGTGTTTCGGGAAGTTCTCAGCACATTAAGCCTCGGAGGGTGAGACGTCCCGTATTTGCAGGCGTGGTGATTTATTTTTACCAGAACAAACGAGTTTTGTTTGAAAATGGTGTTTTACCATCTGTGAAAGCCCAGGCAGAGTGTGAGGGGTCGGTGAGGGACTCGAGACATGGGGATGGCATGTGAACATTAGTAGGATCACGTATTTACTTGAGTGTGTGTTTATATTATATCATTGCATATGCGCTTAGTTGGGAAGCCAGCTGCATTTAGGGTGATTGCTGCCCAGGCGATAAACTACTTTTTGTCGAGGTATTTTTGGTCACGAGGAGCGTTCGAAAAGATGGCTCATTTTAGAGGCCGATTTTGAAGAAAGTTGGGTTGTGGCTTTGATGGTTTTTGGTTTAATATGTATTAGAACTGTAGATTTTAATATTTATTTGTATTAAGAGTAATGAAATAACTCTTGAACTATTGGAATATAGTTGCGTGTATTTTTATGAGTATTGGTATATGGGGGCTGATGAGCCATTTTACTCATGTGTGTGCATCTCGTGACACGAGGACGTATATGAATTTTTAACGGGTTGTGGTGATCAGCGAACACCACCGAGGTTTGGGGCGTCACAAGCGACAAAATCATTTCATAGGGGAGCGATGAATGAAATCAGCGATGTTCAATGTGAATTTTGTAGCTTTGGGCGCATTAGATGCGATGTCTGATGATTACTTGGGTTGATCCGAGGTGGGGGGCTGCACTTTATAAAGGCTTCAGAAGGGTGACGAGTTGGGTGGTAAATCTTTGATTATCCATGTTTATTCGAGCGGGGAAGGGAGAGAGTGGTGAATGTTGGGTGAGACCACAGAATTGGGGGGAGCTGCTTCGGGGATCGAGAAAGGATGGTGGTAGATAAATTATTTGAAGGCGTGCCTTCCGAGCATGGAGTCACGACAGGCGCATGGTTTAATGGTCGGAAATGTTCGGGGGGGTGTTTGGGTGGTGGTTCAAAGCTTGAATGGAACGAGACACTTCTTTGTTAGAATCCTACTTGGGGTGGCTCAGAGGCTGCAGGCCCTCTCCTCATATTCTTAGCCTCTGCTTGGCGGGCCGTCTCCATCTTTGCCGGCACAGCTATTGGTTTCCATGTTGATCTCTTCTTCCGACCGTCTAGTCTTTCCCTTTTCTTTGCGATGGCTTCTTTCTTGGATTCAGACGCGGAATCTGCACTTGCTTATTTTTAATACATATTTAAGTGTTATGAATATTAGTTTGTCGTGTTGTAATATGATTTGTAGTGATAACGTTGTTATGTAATGTCAGAACACCTTTTTAGTGTAATTAAGCAAAATTGCGGTTTTTGTAGGCTCAGGTATATTTACGATTTGTGCATGTCGGACATTCCCCACATCTATTTGATAGGTTGGGCGTTGCCAAAGCTTACACATTAATGGGCCGGTTTAATACGCCCAGAGAGAAAGGCCTGAGCTTAGCCTATATCTGATGATGCCCAAGCGCGAGCAGTCATTATTATTGGAATCTGAAGCGAGGCGATCGATCATGTTGCATTAAATAACATTCTGGAGCCTAAGTGACCGAATATATAAAATGAACATCATCAGTCGTGCTTTCACTTTTCCACTTTTAGTGTCATTTGGTTTATCTGCTTTCCTCGTGACTCGCCTTCTTGAAGATAAGTACAGTACTGCCCACGCGTTAAGTTAGCGGGTTGTTGATACTGAGCACTTAACGCGTTTATTATGAGTAACCATCATCCTTATATGTCGTTGATCCTTAATTGACCATTGGGGTTTTGTTGTAAGGCACAGGAGGAAAGGGATGTGGTTCTTTGCAATCGACCACAGGGCGGATATATGAGACTTGGGGTATGCCTTTGAACCAATTGGGTATATGGCAGGAGCTATGTGGGTTTTCTTCCTCAACCCGTCTGCGTAGAATGGCGGTCGGAAAGAAACTTCCACAGGTGGTCGCCCGGTAGCAGCCGAGGTGACACCTTACAGACGACATCATCTCATCCTTGGCCTGATGGAGGGAGTTAATGGCTTAAGTATGAGGTGCTTTCGATAACATTGACCTCGGGTTGATAGAAAGAATTGGACGAGTCACATGGGGAAACATAATGGTGTGTTTTTCACAAAGACACCTCCTTGGCATTTCACCGACTTCCGGTCGCGAGCCTGATCAAGTAGTTCTGTTTCACCGGGCGGCCACGACTCTTGTCCCCGGCGTCATTCGTATTTTGATGAGTGTGGGTGTTGAACCACTATCGCCAAACTAGGCCTGGTATTTGTGTGTATAATTATTTTCGGGGGTTGGGCGGGCGCCGGATGTATGTCAGTGCAGGTCTGGAGCTTAGGTTGTTAGCGAGACCAGGCTGCACCTAAGGCGAGGCTGAAGAAGGTGTTGCTAGTAAGGGGACTAGATGGGTCCACAGGCTGCGTGTCTTAAAAATTCGATATCGGCCGGGTCTCAATCTTTTCGGTGTGTGGTCGAGTTAGACTTTACATGCGGTAACCTTTTCCCAAATATTAATGTGAGTGGTGGGTAGTGCTTGTGGGTTGCTTTCGTGTCAGGTACAGAGCTTAGCGAGGCGAGGCTAGTGGTAGGTGGAGAAGTCGAGCTTGAGAAAAATCGCGTTGCGGGGAATGTCGAGCGGGCGGCGTACAGTTCTCGACTCAGCAATGCCTGCATTCGTGAGCCTTGACAGGCTTTCACCGCCTCAGGTCATTCCGTCGTTGCCTTATTACGGGCGTTGTGGAAGGAGCACTTTGTGGCGTCATTGCGACTTCCGGGCGTACGGTTTTAAGCGTCGCCTGGTAACGATGGTGAGGGCATCCCGAGTCGGGTCTGCGAGTGGCGGGCATGGTTTCGTGACCTCCCGATAGGGTTCACAGTTACGCGACCGGTTCAGTTGGAGAACTAGAAGTAGCGAAATGAGCATTTGCCTTTGCTTTCGCCAGTGGCGGATTGCCCAGTGATATGATTAAAGGCGGCGGCCGGGGCGGAAGCGGAGCTGCGCACAAAGTCCCGAGGGGAGGATTTCATTCCGCCCAGGTTGCGACAGGCTCGAGCATTTCGGGTTGGGCGGAGGAGGAGACGGGAGGGCCCAGGATGACGAGAATTTCTTTGGGCCGTGCCTTGCCGCAAAGGAAGCCGGCTGGGTGGGGAGTTTCGCCGGTGATGCAGGTGTCTACCGGTACAGGGATCTAATGTCCAGGCTGCCGTGAGAGGATGGAGATGAAGCCATTATGCATCCACGGTTCCTCCCAGGCCCGGGAACCTGTTGAATCAACCAGGCCGTGAGGTGGCGAAAGGAGTAAAAGGAGGCCGACTTGGTTCCGAGTGCTCTTCAGGTAATTCACCCTTCCGATGAGATTCATTTGACAAGTCAGTTCATGCGATCCGGTACGCCCTAGGCTTCATTCTTTGAACGAGATCATAACCGACTCTTATGCCAAGCGCGGGCGTGCCTGAGAGTGGAGGTGTCGGTCTGCCGGGGCGGGGTGAGGAGGTGAAGCTCATCATGCGTCTTTGGGAGCCTTTCCGCAGGTCGGAAGAGTGGGTGTTGGAGATAGACAATTTATGTCCGCACTTATGCTTGAATCTTTGTGTGCCGGGCATGGGTTTAGCGAGAGACTGTCGGTGGGCCGTTCCGATGGGACCGGAAGAAGACATTGAGGCGGATCATCGATGACGGGATACAAGTCCTGTGGCCGTGTATGTTGTCGGCGAAGCGGTAAAGATAAGCGGGAATTCGTTGTGATATTAAAACGCTTTGCGGTTACGTACGCCCTAACGGGTTTCCTTGCGGTGGTAGCTAGCCCAGTGACATGGCGGCTTGACATCACGAGTTCGAGCTGACTAAAGGACCGGCAGCTGCGATTATATCTAGTTGGGGATGGTGACGGGAGGCATCGTAGCGTCATTAAAAGAGAATGGGATTAGGCATGTGTCCTTTGGAGATGGAGGCTAAGGAATCTTCTAAAAGGGCCGCCCGGGCAAAGGCGGAGAGGGATGAGGCTCGTCATGAGGCAACGATGGCCAAGTTGCAGATCGAAAGGGTCGTTAATACTTGAGCATAGCTGGAGTCTAAGCTTGCCCGGGTTGACGTGCCTTGAGCGGTTCTTGAGAAAATCTTGCTGGCGGTCGGTGTGGAGTTACTCGGGAGGCGTTGGCCGTAGCGAGGAAGCTATAGAAGGCGGAAGAAAGGAAACGGTCGTTTGGCGGACGAGGGTGCCTTGGTCATGGAGCTCGGGGCTGTGGATGACCGCCGCCTTAGAGAGGCGAGAAGGTAGATCTCGATAAAGAGGCGATGGAGGCGGATCGATGAAGTGGCGACAAAATTTGCAATATGGTATGGTTGACTGGAATTTTTCGCCGCAACATTTGTGGCAGCCAACTCGAATCCGGATGAGTCTGGATCCTTGATCCTGGTAACTCGAGTTCTTTGCTAGCTTACTTTACCCTTTTTGAGAAGCATCTAAGTCGTGCCGGAGTCCACGGATCAGCGTAGTTAGCAAGGAGAAGTGTCGAATAGCCCAACCTGATGATCGGACCTAGATGGGTCCCAGGCCTCGTCGGACGGCGGGGTTGAGGATGCCATAGTCAACTAGGGTTTTAATGCTTTTATGAGACGAGATTTACATTGTTCTGTGGTTGTACCAAACAATTTACTTCCTCTTCTTCTTTTTTGTTAATTTTTGTTCAACACCTTGCTGAATGTTTTGATATTGCACCATCCGAGTTGCATTGATTTTCACACCATTCGATCACGTTTGTTAGAAATCATAGGTCTTGAGCCGGATGGACCGCTTATTGTGTTGCTCGAATAAGTCGTTCACTAGGGCATTCGGGCTTTTGCATTCGATCAGCTGGAAGTGATATATGCTAAGCCGAATGAGTCTTTTGACTGCTTCATTCGGGCTTATGAATATGGCCAGCTAGGAGTGAGGTGTGCTGGGCCGGATAGGTCACTCGACTGATCCATCCGGACCCTTGTATTTGACCAGCTAGAAGTGAGTCTCTGTTGGGGTCGGACCAGATCCATTTCAGCATGCCATACGGACTTACATGTTGGCTTCTTCGTGATCTACCTTTGGGCGAGACAGGTCATTTTCCATCATCAGGACTTTGGCACATTTGACCGGCTGATGTCCATCTTTGGGCGCAGACCAGTCATTTATTTCGCCATCAGGGCTTTTGAATTTGACCGGCTAGAGGTTATCTGGCCCGAGTGGGATAGGTGGGTTTGCTGGCAGCCATCCAGAACTTTAATTTACACGACCCATTAGGGTTATCTAAGTAGAGTGGGATAGATTCGTTCTTTGCACCATGGGCTTTGAATTTGACCGACTAAAGGTTATCTAGTGGTAGGATAGGTCGATTCTTTGCATGCATCCAGACTTGTTGACCAGCTAGAGGTTATCTAAGCCGAATTTGGATAGGTCGATTCTTCAACGCCATCCCAGGGCTTTGAATTTGACCTGACTATAAGTTATTTAAGCCCAGGCGGGATAGGTCGGGTTCTTTGCGCCATGGAGCTTTTGAATGACCATGTATAATGAAGAGATATGCGAGGATATGCGGTAGGCAAAATAAAGATATTCTTTTTATTGATAATACCCTTCAAGAAGTCATGGCATTTCACATTCATGAGTACGGGGGTTCGCATCTTGTTTACATCTATAGCGTAGGACCGGCTAGCAGATGCATCACGTATAAAGTCCCTTCGGTGGGTTGGAATTTCTAATGGATTGGGTCACATTGGTTTCTCGAAAACTTTCCGCAGAACCAGATCGCTGGCTGAAACTCGGGGGCTTTGGGTATGTGCAGGTTATGAAAGCGACATTGGTAGGGCCGTTATGCGGATTCTTGCATGACTCGCAACTCATCGTAAAATTACAACTCTGACTATGGGTGTGCATTTTTGAGATCGGTATACGTACGGATGGTGGGCGAACCCTGACCTCGGGATAACGGCTTCCATCCCGAAATGGCGCGCAAAGAATGTCGGTTAACCAGGGTAGTGGTTGCAGTGGGCTAGAGCACTCGGGAGGTGGCTGGCGCTTCCCTTCAGCGGAGTCTAGGATTTTTCAAGGCGATCAGGGTTTTTGTTAGAGGCTTTGCTTGGCCATTGCTTTACCGTGGATACCAAGGGTAGAGTATAATTTTTTATTTTCAATTCTAGAAAAGATCACAGTAAACTCGGTTGTCATTTGTGGCAGATTGTCCGGATACGATTGATGCCGAGATCTTGGCAAGCCAGGACAATGTTTTCGGATAAATGGGGTAACATCTACATCTTTAATTGATGAGAGGCGTCGGCCTGTCCGTTTGCGAAATGTCGAAAGTAGCGACGATAATGGTTTCAACCACGGCTGAGGCCGGTGGAGCCGGTGATGTATAGATTCCCCGTTGACGAATGGCCCTGGTGGAGCTGATGATGGAGATCCAAGTCTTGCCGGCGGTTTCGAGATAGGGGACATTCGTTGGCAGGGTCGCATTTCTTGATGTGTCGACAGCGTGGGACTTTATAGTTGGCCCGATATGCCCACCCCAGTGTCGGTCCGTGGGCTAGGTTCTTTTGGGTGATTCACATATGCCTTCATGCGATTCGGCCCCAACACATGCGCTTGTTGGGAGGTTGGAGCACATGTCGGGTGCGACCGCCTAGGGATGGCTTGTATATTGCCGTCTATCATGGAGAATCTAGCGAAATTGAATGATTGCCAGCTAGACTATCTGTAATTTAAGTGGTTTCAGTGGCTAAGTGTAGTCATATAGGGTCCATCTAGGACGAGAGGGAACTTCCTCTATCACGGTTTATTTGGGCATGCGGTATTGAGGATTAGGTTGATGGTAGACGGGGAGGAATCACGGTTTCCTTATCGGCGGAAGTGATGTAGAAGCGACTAAGGCATCGACCGCTTTCATTACGATCTCGGGTGACATGTTTAGATTTTAATGAGAGGGTATTCAATTTTGTGCTTGACTAGAAGCGACGCTGCAGCCATTGGCAGGTCTACGGACTCGAATTCACGTCAACGTCAACTGACGGTGTGAGTCGCTCACGAGCGAAAGATTGTCGGCACACCGTAGCGAGTGTGAGCTCGAGTCACGCTCTGTGCTTGTGACCACGACTTGTTGTTAGTGGCGCTAAAGCTGACCTTCGTATTCAATCCTTTCCCGGTTCGGGGGTTAATTGTAGGCCAGATGTCGGCTTGATTGTCGCGAGCTACATCATGAGGTCCACCGACCTTTTTATGACCAGGAGTATCGGGCTGCGGAGTCTGCGAGAAGTCGACTAAGACTTGCCTTCTTTGAAAGTCTCGGCTTATCTTTGGATTCCATACTCGCTTAATTTCATTGCCCAACAGGCCATCCTTCAGGACATATCAGTTTATGAATGAAGTAAAAACCTGGTGGAAAGATCGATTAGCACCACGACAGGATAAGTTTGAAACTATGGGCGGGAGAGAACCTAGTGATTTATCCCAGGAGGAGGGCAGTACTTCGCTAGGGTGGGAGTATATCTGGTCTCTCCCATCGGTCGAGTTCGTGAGCAAAAACAACGGCACCGACTTTGCATCCCCACATTCCTTAAACAAGGCGGTAGCTTACTTGCTATATCGAGAACGCTATGTAGAGATGGGCGATGTCGCCGAGCCAGGGCTCACAAGAATCGGGGTACTCTATCGGGATCTGCATGCCTTGGTGCCTAAGTGCTTAGATCACCGTTCCTGGATTCCGTCGGCCGTTAGGCTCCTCGGAGTGGTGAAGAAGCGGGACAGCAGTCAGTGAGCAGGGAAATAAAGGCGCCCGAGAGCGACCGTAGGCCGGTCGAGTTCTTTGGATTCCCTCTCCTTGTGGGTGAGGCGGTGATTATTAAGATAAATTTGTTGTAGGATTAGCCTCTATTCCTCTTTGGGTTACCATAAAGCCCGAGGAATCGACGGTGACCAGAAGGCACACTTCAAAGAGTTTGGTTTCGCCTCTCCTATACGAGAGGTCGAGATGTCACATTGGAGATGTCTGACGTGATGCGAAGCGTTGCTTAGATCATCTAGAGCATATCATACATAAGACTCGAGAAAATTCCCGATTTTCTTAAAAAGTGTAAATACGTAATTTCGGTAAATCGAAATTTTCTAGATGCTTGAATGGCGAAACGGACTTCGCCATTAGGAGATAAATGCTCCCGAAATCCCCAAAATTTACCAGCGTTAATTTCGTTGAATTGGGATAGTCGAATTTGCACATTTTTAGAGGCAGAGTATCGATCTTGAAGTAAGCATTCATGTGATGTGACAAAGTCACCTATAACATGTACTCATGTAATGTGTTGCATGAGTGAGAGATGAGATGGATTAATCGAGATTGTGTCGAGTGTAGAAATCGAGATTTAAGGACATGGAAGGCATTATTTGAAAGTTTAATGTTTGAGACAAAATAACAAATAGTGTCATCTCCCCCATTTGAGAGCCAAACGTGCAGTGTGCTGGAAAGGAGAGGCAGTGGCTGAGAATGGTGATTTTAGAAAGAGATAAGGCTCCTTCTCTCAGGTTCGATCTATCGGACGGAGTCGGTTTATGACGGACGAAGGAAGGCGTTACATGCGATTCTGCGTGGGCACGATTTGGTGGGTTAAATGATCAGTAGAGGATCTTTTCCTACTTGTGCCCAATCCTTGTTTAAGAACCGTAAATGGTTAGGAATGTCTTGAGGCTTGTTTGGCCGTAAGCTTCGGTCTGAAAGCTTTGAATCGGAGTGGAGAAAATTCTATTTTGGTGATCGTGAGCGATAACGGGGTTTTTCTTGTTCGTGTAAATAGTGACACGAAATAATTTTTGTGTGAAAATGTGTTTGGTTGGTGATTAAAATGAATTGTTTTTTGTTTGTTAATTAGCCCATGTGAGCTAATTTTATGTGATGGTGAATTTGCATAACATGTTTTATGTGATTTAATTCATGTTAATATATATGCATATGAATATATTAGCATGAATGTGTTGGAATTAGCATCATGCATTCCATATATTTTCTTGGGGCACCCCAGAATATTAGGAGTGAGTGCATGACATGAAATTGAAAGAAAAGCAGAAAAGTTTGTGAAAATTTTAAGAAGGTTTGCCCCAGGAGAATGGGGTTGGGAGACGGTCCAAAGCAGTCGCGGATGAGGACCATGGCCCATTTCGGGGAAGTCTCCGACAAATTCGACTCGGGGATGATCCGATCGCATTCTAGAAGTCGGTAGTGAGTTTTTGAGAATAAAAAGCTTTTGTTTGAAAGCTGGATATTATTTTACTGCATTGGCTTAGGAAGGAATATGTGAAATTCGGTGAGGACTCGAGGTATGGGTTAGTCATGTAGACATTCGAGTAGGTTCGTGAAATTGCCGAATGTGATTGTTGCCATGCATGTGCACTTAGGTGGGAGTAACCCGGGGATAGAAATTATCTCTCTTGGGCTTTGCTCGCCCCTGTCGAGGATCACCGTTTCACCGGAGTGGGGAGGCGTCGGAAGTACGGCACCCATTCAAGAAAAATAGGTTTGTGACGTTATCTGAAGTTGTATACATGTGTTAAAGTGCAAAGTTTAATATATGTTTGACGTAAAAATAATGAATAACTCTTGAGGTATGTTATATAAGTTGATATATTATTTGTGAGTATTATTGATACGGGGGGGCCCCAGTGGCCATTATTTTACTCGCATGGGCCGTCATGTGATGCATTATTGATTATTAGAGACGAGGTTGTACCTTGGGTGAGCTCACGTACAAAGGAGACTGCGGGTGCATGGTAGTGTCGGGTGCAGACGTTCCACTTTGAGTATTCCACGGGTTGACCAGGTTGTCAACGGACACCCAGGTTTTTGACGTCACCGCACATCATCAGTGTAGACTTCCATTTAATCTTCTCAGAACGCGATCGAAACATCGCCGTCACCAACCTCGATGAGTAGCCCACGCATTCTTTAAACAGAAAGGCATCACATTGCTAACAGTAGAGTGTGGAATTGATGAATGATGTTTTTCACATCAAGGTTCATGGGGATCGGTGGTATCACGAGGCATCCGGAAAAGATAGCATGCAGTGCCTGCTGCAGAAAGCGTCCATGATCGGTATGCGAGGAGGCGGGAAGGTTTGTCTTTTGGACGAGGGGGTAATCGTTGAGGTCGGAGTGTAATCCGCACATACTCTCCATTTGTTTCCCTTCTTTGGAATGACTACCCGTTATTATCCATTCGGTAATTTCTTTGCGCAAATAAATCCATTAAGCGGAGAAAGATTGTGACCTCGATGCGGATGACCAAGTGTGATACGGGTGAAAGCGTCTCACTTTTTGTCACGGCCGGAAAGAGCGGATGGGCGACGTTTGATACGTGCGGCGTGTGTGGGACTTATTCGATCGCCATGCCGCGCTAGTCAGCGAATACATCGGCGTTTGTAACTATATCACCACCGCGACATAATTGGGCCTTCTCCTCTCGGACCCGGGGAGGGGACTAACATAGATACGCTGGTCCCTGGATTAAGGGATTAGTTTCAAGGGATCGGCCCGCGGCGGCTCTCTGTCCCCCAAGGCGGATCGGGCAGATGACTGTGATTTCTATTATTGAGGTTGACCCTCAAGGGGTGGTTCACTGGCGCATTCCTCTTGTTCGCGTCCTTGCATTGAGAGCTGATAGCATTGTCGTGCGGTAGCCGACTTCCTGGTCAGAGCTTGCCCCGAAACCTTGTCAGTGGCCCATTGTTTGGTGAATGCGTCGGACCGTGCGCTTTCCATGGCGTGTAACTTCCCGAGGGCAGGCTTTAGATGGCATTATGGCCACTAAATCTTCTACCATCGAGAGGCGGTACTTGGCGAGATCCACTTGGGACCCGCACGGACGGGAAGAAGCGATGTCCCCCCATTGTAATGGTAGCCCAGTTAAACCGAGACCGAAAACCACACTTGAATGGCGGGACGATCGACGGGGACTCGTTTAGCAAGGTTAGGAGGTGTAATCGTCGGTACACCGACTGGATCGACGGGACCACGTGGCCCATCAAATTTGTTAATACCAACAGTAAGTATAAGTGTATCGTAATGAGGGGTAATAACTCGAGTAGGGTTTATAGGAGGGAAGGATATAGGGTAAGTGACGGGTTGAGCTATTTGTGTGATGTTTTCTTGAGCTCAGGGCGGTGTTCACCACAGTCTACGATTGAGGCTGAAGCATTTTCTCCTACGCACTGGCCCGTCTTGGTATCGGCGGAGTCCCCCGATATAAAGTTGATGGCTTGTCGGGGCCGCCGAGGCATGCTCGTGTCGGCCGATGATCATGTCATTTGTGGGGGTGGTTGCGCTACCGGTTGGCCAGGTTCTCATATACCTTACGAGGTGCTGGGCGGCCGAATCGGTTCCACGCGAGAACTTCAAGCTTTTTGGCGATGGTTGGTTTCGTGGCCATGGTCTATGAATGTCGCACCTTGAGAGATCTGCATTGTCTTCGAATTAGGGCTTGCCCTGTAGGTGGGGAGCCACTTAAAATCGGGGAAGTCAGGAGAATGAGGGAAAGGAGGCGGTCATGGGCGATGTTGGGAGGGAGTGAGGCTGGGGGGACTCCTTGTGGCTTTTAGGCCCATCGTCGGGCGCCGGCTCTTGTTACATTTGCTCTTGTTCGGATGGACCTTTGGCGTAGGCTTGCGGGTGGTTGTCATTACGGGTTTCTAGCCGGGGCGGCGAATGTTGTCTTCCGGTGTGGAGAACTTATCACGCGTAGATATAATTCTTCCATGTGGTGATGTAGATCTAGGGATAGGCTGGAAGAGCGAGATTGGTTCAATCGAGCTTCTTGAAAGTTTTGTGGGATACCCGCATCCATCTTTGTAAAATATGTCTGGCTGAATGACTTGTCAGAACATCGCACGTGTGAAGTCCGGGGATGGTTGTCTTCTCGTTTGAGGATAACACGGAGGGAGCTAATATTCCCACACTGCGTGGTGAGCACGGAATGCCGGGGAGGCCAGAGAACCACGGCCTGACTCCTTAGAATGAGTTTATCGGTGACCCTGGGAGCTTATTGGAACCAAGCGAGTAGGGCCTTTGAGGGTGAAGTCGAGAACACTTTACCTGAGTCACATGGTCCCTTGGATTGGGGATCATCCTTTGTAGTTGAAGTCTTGACTTGTGTAATCGTGCGGATGGGAGGCGAGTCGTGCATATAAATAGACGAAATAACAAATCGCGAGGAGGTTCATAGTCCCCAAAATATGCTGGCCCGATGGGGAGGCTGACATGTTATAGGGTCCACTGGACGGGGGATAAGAGGGGTTCATGCATAGACGAGGGAGTGCCAGGGTGGATCTTAGTGCATGTAGAAATGGAAGGGGTAGTTCCACACTCGAACACAGTGGCCATTTGTTCGGGGGCCCGGTGCGGGGCGGTCCTAGCGTCCTCTTTCATATTCGGCAGCATTTCCATCGCATAGCCAGGTTGGACTGGCGAGGAGGTCTCTTTTTGGACTCGACTTCCGCATTGCTCTGGGGTGGTGAGCGACGGGGAAGCGAGAGGCTGTTCGAGGCTCGTCATCGGCTGATGATCAACGCATGGTCGGGTGAGGCGGGCTCTTTTTCACCTTTGATAGCTGAGTGAGAGTCGTGCAGGCGACACCTTGGAGGTTCGAGACTCTGGATTCTAAAGCCGAGGTTAGTGGGGCGGTCGTTCTCTTCTTCGTAAGCGGTTCGCGAGTTCGTAGCTCGGCCAATACAATCGGGAACTTCCTTTTCTCTGTTTCACCTCCGCCACAGCGCCCGGTAGAGACGAAGTCCTCGTGGGTGGGTTTCTGGGTTCTGGCGGACATGGCGAAAAGATTCAGACGGTCGGTGGGATGTTTGAGAATAGCTAAGAGCTTGAGAGATTGGGAGGTCACTGCTTGGCGGGTGTCATACAGTACCGCGTGTGTGTCTACTCACGAGATTTCTTCTTCCCGGCGTTTCCACGAACGAGCGAGTTGTAGTCTCGAATTCTGTAGAGTCGATGGATGCGTCAGACTTGTTCTGCATTTGGTACAAATCTCATTGGTGTGATTTGTACTGCTTTATCAGGGAGAAAAGAGAATCAATCTTTAACTGGAGAGTGGACGATCTCTTCCCATAAAGATGGGAAGGTCTGGCTTTTATTTCGGGAAGGATGACTTGTTAACATGTAGCTGCTATTTCCCAGATAGAATTCGTTGGGAGTGTTTTTCACTATTCCAGTTGGAGCGGCGATGGGGTGGTTCGTAGGAGAACTTACACTTATCGTGAAGAGTCGGTTAACCAGTTGATTTCGTTTAGTGGAGTTGGCGTCGGGGAAAAGCCTTTTTTGAGTAAAGCGAATATGGGATAAGAGGCGCTGAGGCGAGAGGATTATCAGGGCATTCTGGAGCCAAGCGGGTTTTAGGCTGATCCAGTTGGGGCTCTTGTGCTAGGCCGGTTGGTGTTAGAGTGCTTGGGTCCGGGTCCATGGTACCCACACAAATCACACTTGATTTCTACATAAAAAGTAAGTAGAAGTCCTGGATAGATGCCCTTGTTGTAAACAATGGTTTTGAACAAGTTGTTGATAAGTGGAAAAGGCAAAGTGCTTTGTGGGTTTATATCTTAACAACTGATTATAGGTTTATAACAGCCTTTGTTCGCCTATCACAAAAACATAGTGATTTGAAAGAGGGAGTTAGGGGTTCACGCTGGGAGTTGAAGTTGCAACCCGGACTTTTTTATAAAAGCGACCGCTTAATTTTAACACCACCATCGGGACAAAGCGAGGGGAGTTTTTCAACCCGTCGCTTTTTATAACACCACCGGGATTTTTTTATAAAAGCGACAGCTTACTTTTAACACCACCGGTATAAAAGCGATGGCTTAATTTTAACATCACCGGTACAAAGTGAGGGGAGTTTTTCAACCCGTCGCTTTTATAACACCACCGGGCTTTTTTATAAAAGCGACAGCTTAATTTTAACACCACCGATATAAAAGCGACCGCTTAATTTTAACACCACCAGGACAAAGCGACGTTTTGTGTTTGAATTCATGCCTTACTTTTCCATCTCGTTTTTCCCACAAACTTGGAATCTTTTTCTTCTTCCCCGTTGTTCATGATCCAGAGTCTGTCCTCGACTTTGAAGGATTGTGGACTATTGTATCCTGGGAATCAAATTCCTAAGAACAGTGTGTTACACATGCCTCAATTTCCTGTTTCCAGTTGCCTTCTGCCAGTTCCGGTTCCTTCTTCCAGTTGCTGAAGCCTTCGTTTCTAACAATAACAGCCCTCACCATAAAGCAGAGCAGAGAGTCAGCCCACTTGTACTTCTGGGTCAGCTCACAAGCAGTCCGTCTCATACTTGGCTCTGTATGTCTTGTACATGCGAGCAATCTCGGGCACCAAGGGGTCATCAGGATTTGGATCCGTCAACAGGGAGCAGATGAAAAAGGAAACAACTACCCTTCCCACCCACTTATAAAACAGCCATATGATGAAACAGAGCACCAAGGCTAAAAAGAGAGTGCTCTGCTTGCATTTCCACATACTACTGGCATTCTAGAATTCACTCTCAAAACATTTGTAAATTTATCTTTCTCTAACAATTGTCATCAGATGCATCCAATTCCGGAAATATTGATCCGCCACATTTTCAGAAGTAGAATTATATATCTCTGGACACATCAATGAATATTCAACCAATTTTTCTCATCCATACAAGACAACAAAACTGAAATGATTTTTCAGACAAATTGAAATAAATTAGTAAAAAGAACCAAACAAAAAGATGAAGCACCAACCCATGTAACAATATACAGCCATTTACCATTTTATTTTTTTTAAAAAGAAAAAGAAAGAATACATATAAACGTCAGAAAGTAGACAATGTATCATTGGTAAAATTGACTCATCCAAGAACAGATAATTGAGACTGAATACAGTTTGAAAAAGGGTTTACAACTGTATTGAACAGAACAAGAGGTGAGATTACATTGATTATAGTCTGGATTTGATTTGTATAATCCTTCTGTTTAGAGCAAATTGAGACTCTGAATACATGCAGTTTGAAAAAGGGTTTTACCACTGTGAACTTTACGCTGTTGCTAATAAGAAAGCGAATCATATAATCCTTATCCTTCAACAAATTCATGGTAACTCCAAACTAAATCCAACACTGATCATTCACTTAGCATAAGGTAATCTCCTTCCTTGGGGCTTAAGAGCGCATGATGATCTCATACAGAATGCGGGTGCAGTGATGATGGATATCACCTCCCTTCTTTTAATAGTATTTCTGTATGACCTTGCGTTTGTTTTCCACAGCGCCTTGATCTTCTACATTTACCTGTTCCTCAGGCCCCACCTCCTTCTGTTTACGACCTGACCTGCGTAATCCTTCCCAACTTTTTTTGCCTCAATGGCCAGCAAATTCTCTGATTCTACCAGTTTCAAATTTGAAAGTTGGTTCGCTAACACCTTCACGTTCAATTCCAAAAGCTCGTCGCTTACCCGTTTCAATGTAGCCTATAATAATTAAAAAAAAAAAAAAACAGTTTTCTTTAGAAACTAATTTAGGGAAGCATTGAGAACAGCAATTTCATTGGTTTCCTCAGTTTTTTTCGACCGAAAAAACACAGCACAGAAAATAAGAACACAGTTTAGAGAACATCAAAATAATGTTCTCTGCTTTCAGAATATGTTCTCTCTAAAACAGAAACAAAAAGGCCCAATAAACCCTGTCAATAATACAAACAAAACCGAAATACCTCCAGTTCTCTAATCTTTTTGGCAGTATCTACATCCCCAGGTAACGATTTCTGCACAGCCTGTTATCAGATAAAAAACACTTTTCTTTAGAAACTACTTTAGGAAAAATACGACAGACAAAAAAAAAATTATTGGTTCTCATTTTTTTTTCCAGACAGTTATACCTCCTGTTCTGAGATCTTTTCATCAACAGCATTCAGCTGATGGCTTCCTAATTTCCCGGGTGCCTGTAACTATAAAGAAAAAGATTCAGTGTTCTTTAGGAACTATGGGAAAGAAAGATAGAAAAAAAATAATTTAAGACGCTCTTGTTCATGAAAAGAAAAGAAAAAAAAAATTTACTTGGATGTCAGAGTCCATTGTCATCAAGGTCGAAGAAGGTGGCGGCGACACATTGGCCCTCCATGAAGGCAGGCGGCCTCTCGCCCACCATTCTTGGCGACGGCCGGATGATGGAGATGCCAGTCGCTTTTGGTGCCATGCTTCGAAGAAAGGACATGGTATCTCTTGAGGTGGGTCGTTTGGGTAGATGGTTCTTGAATTCTCAAACACTGAAAAGGTAGGATTTTTTTTTTTAATGAAACAATGAAAATTAGTTTCTGCATAAAAAAAGTGTCCCAACAATTATTCAGTTGGTTATTTTATGGCGGAGGAAGGAGAACGTTCTAGATTGAGTTGTTTTAAATTTGTTTGAATTCACTAAATAAAGATTAAAGATCAGGCTAAAATATATATAGCTTTAAACATGATATGATAAATAATAAAGAATTAAATTGATAAAAAGTGTATTATCTTGTAAGTATATTCGCTAGTGAAGCGTGATAATTATGTCTTTGATTTTTTATAGTCTAGGAAATATTCGTTCTAGGACCAATCTGTCAGAAACTGTTTGCAAAGTGAAACAAAAGCATGTCATTATCCTTTTGACATGTTGGGTTTATTATTAACTTTCCCAAAGTGGTGGAGTGATTTTATATATATTTAGAAATGAATTGGTGAGCTCAAGAATGTATTTGATCCTCATGGGATGGGGTCGGCAATCAGGAGACCAAAACATTTCGACTAGCCATACGGGATTATTTGAATTCAAGCAGTTCGTAATATTAAAAAATGTTTTAAATATATTTTTTTGTTTTATGATTCTTGAATAAAAAATAAAAAATACATAAATAATTAATACAATAATTGCGATGTACACAGACAATAATGATGAATAAGGTGATGACGTTGAACCAGTATGTGTAATAGAAGACAGCATATTATATATGATAGAGTGGTCGCCTTTTATTGCAGAAAGAACAGTTCAACTGAGAGTTGGGGTAGTATTCTCTTCAGGTTTATTCTCTCAGATTGGATGAGTCTGTGAGTCTTTCGATATTGTTTAATTATATAGTGGATGAGGTCTTTTCAGTGTGGTGCCCCGAGTGAATCTCATTGAGATGGGGAGCAGTCTTTTCGATGTGAGAAGCCCAGAATTAAATCTCGTGAGGTGTGAGGCAGTCTTTTTAGTGGCCAAAATTCAAATATCGTGAGGATGAGAAACCGTCTTTTCAATGTGAGCCCAGGTGAAATCTCGTGAGATGAGAGCAGTCTTTTTCAATGTGATGCCCAAATTAAATCTCGTGAGATGAGACTTGAGCAGTCTTCAGTGTTGCCTTTAGGTCAAATCCGTGAGAATGAGAGCAGTCTTTTCAATGTAAAGCTCAATTAATCTCGTCAAGAAGATGAGGCTTAATCTTTTTCACTGTAGCGCCCAAAATTAAATCTCGTGAGATGAGAGCAGTCTTTTTCAAGGTGATGCCCAAATTCTTCGGGTTTCTTCTCTCGTTGAGATGAGAGCAGTCGCTGTTGTCGGCTGGGTTTTCATACACTCCGAGCATACTACCACTTCTGAAGAGCATGTTTTGAGTCTACATAAATGACTGGCTATTTTTATTTTAATATAACCAATTAAAAAACCCTTAACCCTTTTCTGGTAATGCAAACCGCTCTGTTCATAGTTGCATATACTGATGCAGATTAATACATTTTGCTGCCTACAAATCCACCATTTTCAAGCCATTAAACTTATACCTTTTGTCAAATATTGTTAAAAGATTTTTTTTACATATAATTCGCACCACTTGTAGTACTCTCTTTTTGATTCCATTTCTAGTTCTTTTCTGCAACCCACCCCTCTACTATTTGATTCATGTCTAAGGCTATATGAATTAAAGTTGAAAAATGAAATTTAAGGTCTATTTGTTTATAATTTTTGAAAATTGTTTTCTGTTCTAAAAAATATAAAAGACACGTTTGGTTTTCCAGTTTATGTTTTTTTATCTAAAAGCATATATTAAATTAAAGAATAAATAAGAGTTTTAACTTGGCATCCTTTACTAAATTAATAATATCATCTCGAAACCTTAATTTTATACTTTAATTTGTTATTTCTTTCAAGCACTTTTCTTCGCTAAATTGGAGGAGGCGTTTTCACCAGGTCTTGATTCGAGAAATCGAACATTTCATCGTTTAACTAAATACTCTGGGTTTTTATCAGCCCAAACATTACGATAAATAGTATGTCGTGATGATTAAACTATACCATTGGGTTTTTATGTTATCAGTTCAGATGACAAAATTTTATCCGATATAGTCATTCAATCAAATCATTTTTAAATAATTTATGGGTTCAAAGATTTGATGTCTTGGTATTTGTTTTAGGCATTTACAGATTATGAATGTGTAGGTCTTGAAATGCAAATTATTCTGTATTAATATGGTTGTTGCGTCTATAGTACCTTTAAGTTTTAGTACTTTTAATTTTATGTTTCCAATAAATAAATTTATATATTTTCAAAACAAATGAGGTAGCATATTTTGGCTTTTACGCAGGACTTTAGGCTTTTAACTTTCGTGACTTTTTGTTCAAAATTTTAAAATTTTGGCTAAATAGAAAACCAAAATATTTAACTTTTAATACACGGTTCGATTTCTAAATGCTTTTCTCTATTGAGGAAAAAAAAAAATCAGATTTTCAAACTTTTAAGACAAGAATATAAGAAAATGATACTCTATGATTGGATTGAAAATCTCATTATTAGTTCTCATGCTAATTAAATAAAAGTATGTGTACTTTTAAATTTTTATTCTCTCAAATTTTAGATGAAAATTAAAAAAAAAAGATTGATTTCTTTTCTTGCTATTTTAATGGTAGATAGGATAGTTATTTTTATTTAAAATTTAATTTTTTGCAAAATTTGGATATAATGTTAATTTTTCATATATTCTATATAAATTTAACTTGTATAATGTGGATGATTTTTTTTCTCTTTTATTTTATTTTGTAAAAATAACTTTGAACGTTGAATGCGAGACCCTATTAGGATTCAAACCTAATACCCTTCCCCTACTTATGTCATGCCTATTTAAAAGTTGACACTCTACCATATTAGCTATGCATGATATGCGTAAATATTAAATTAAACTACTTTTTAATATGTGAGATGTAAATTTGGTGATTTTCGGTTGTAAATAAACGACTTATCTTTTAATAAAAATAAAGGTAAAAAAAATAGCTAAATATTTAATCCGCAAAGCACCTTATAAAACAAAAGTACTATTCAGTATGAAGTAAAAATAAATAAATAAAGACCCCCTTAAATCAAGCTAAAAAAATATATTATTTAAACTACTTTCCAACTTATACATAGAGCAATAAGAGGAACTAGATTTTTATTTTTTATTTTTTTATTTTTACATTTATTCACTTTGCACTACACCATATAGTATTCTTTTTTTTCAAAAAATTGTCTCGAACCCCCAACCCTGGACCCCCCCACCTCTCCTTATTCTATATGTCTCGGTTCTTTAACCACATGAACTAGATATTGAATCGAGGTCTTGTGCCTTTACATGTAGGTGCCCCATGCAGGCTCGTCCGAAGGTTGAATCGGTCGAGGAATGCGGACCGAGTTTTACCACTATACATTTGTTTTTCGAATCTTTCAGAAATAGCGTGGCATAATCATTTCGGTTAAAGAGACCCCACCTTTTTGTCAATTAACACTTTCATTCAATATAACATGTATGCCTAATATTATCATTTACAAAGCATTATCAGAGTTCATCTCCACAAATAAATCAAATATGTTCTTCCCATGAAAACTTATACATTTTGGTTCAAATTTACAAAAATGGATCAAATAATATCATGGGATGAAATGTATCACGTAAGCGGGCGTTTGCCTATCTCCCTTACGATTCGACGATATTCTGAAGTCTGCTGAGTCTTTATGCTTGTCCTTAGTCACTCGGTACTTGCGCGAAAATAAAAACAACACGTTAAGCATTTTCATGCTTAATGGTTCTATGCATTTCTCTCTTCATTTCAATTAAATACAAATATGCAGCTTTTGGCACAATTTCAATAGTCTATGCAATATACATTATATATATGTGCTTATTTCACGTACTTTCATTTGTAAATCATTTGATCACTTCAAAGTATACAATTTCATATGCACATTTCATTCTAAACTCAAATAATGTTTTTCTTACACATTTACTTATAATTTTTCCTTAAACGAATTTAACCATTTCTTTCTGCTTGGGGATAATCCGAATCACCTGCACGGCCCTACTGGCCGCAAGCCGATATAAAACATTTTATAACACAAGACGGCCCTCGGGTCGCTTAACTCGTTATTTAAAAGCATTTGTGTACACTACCGATACTATCCCTACCGGCTACTGACGCATGCCACTTCATATTTCATTTCGCTCACAATATCGCTTAGTTTGACCCTTATTGATATATTAATCTATCTTTAACTCGAATATGACGGATAACATTCTATTAAGGGCATTAAAACTCAGTCATAATAATTTACAATATTGTATATACATTTATACCTAAATAATATATTTTGATGCTCATGCAATTTTTATGGCAATGCATTTGAAATCAATTTTTCCAAATTGTTTAAAACAAATCACATATGCAGTTTTCTTGAAAATCATTTCAACCAACGATCACAAAACTTGAAATAAGAAGAGAGATGTGGGAGAACAAACTCAAAGGTTGTCGCTCGATTCCTATCCTCAAAATCCGCTGGTCACCACCAACCCCTAATCCATCATACCGAAAGAACAATATTAGTTGGCTTATTTAGGTTTCTAGTTATGGTTGTTTTCTATCTAACTTCCTTCAAGTAAAATTTGTTAGGAACAAATGAGCCATATTTTACTTAACTTCCTTCAAGTCCATTGTTCCCCTATAAATCTATTTTATTCAGAAATTGGAATCATCTAATTCGGAGCATTGAAACTCAAGATATATTCAAAACAATCGGGACAACTATATTTTCAAAACATAACCAGAATTTGCCTAAAAATAGAGCTTCATTTTGATGAATTTCTAGGTCAAATGGGGTCCAAATTTGAAATACTCATTTCAAGTATATTTGTTCTCTTAGAAGTCTAATTTACCCAGAAATTTGAATCACTTAATTTGGATGAGTGAAACTCAACTTGTGATGCCCCAAATCTTAAATCCACACTTATCCTATTAACCCGCTAAACATTCGTGGTTGCCTGGTGACCCAACATCTCTCACGCAAATCTACAGTCTCTTTTGAATAGCTCTACCTTTAGTACATAATACGCATAACCCGTCTCAATAACTTCAAAACTAAATACACGAAAGAAACTGTCATCAGCCAATAATACTCATCATACTACATCAATCATAATCAATAGTTTCAAGAGTTAATAATAAATCACTCTTATACAAATACAACAAACTTATGAGTCTGCACACATGTTTATATATACAAGTTGCTGCCATGCTTTTTTCTTTTTTTTCGTTTTTTTTTTCTTAATCTTTTCTTTTTTCCTTTTCCCCTTTTTCTTTCTCATCAAAGTTCTGCATTAAACCCGGCTTCTCATAAACTTCCGCCCCAGAATGAAATTGCCTCGTGGCGCCTCCTGCTCTCGAACATGTTCCCACAAGGCAGCTAATGCCTGCAGGGAACTTTAAAACGGGCCATCCTCCACCCAAGTGCATATGCAATGCTCCAGTAAAACACATGATCAAGCAACATGATCCTACTCTAAACAAGTTCACCCGATAACTCATACCCCGAGTCCTCATCACCCTTCACACTCTCATTTAAGCTCCTGTGATGAGAGCCATTACTTTAACAAAGATATTTGTTATTATCAGACCACCCTCCGATATAAGTAGTGGAATGTCTCGGCGTTATATTTGGGGGCTGGATTCACCTCCGGTGATATATCACCCGGTCAATTCGGATGATCGATATTTTGTAAATGACTACCTCCTCTTTGTTATAAGTAATGGATCGAATTCATATTTATTTTTATTAGTCAACCCTCCAAACCGCTCTTCCCCTCACGCACTATTCATCGCTCTTAGAATGCATGGAATGCATGATGCCAATTCACACATTCTTATAACACATGCAAATATATAATCATGGTATATTCACATAATTTAAATCAACAAACATGTTATGCAATTTCACATTCCATTACACCAAAATTAGCTCACGCGGACTAATGATATCAAACACGAAAGCAATTCAACTTGAATTACTCTACTAAACACCTAAGCCACACAAAAATTAGTTTCGTGGTCACTGTTATAAGTGAACAAAGAAACCCCTGCCATCGGCTCCATCCACTATTAAATCACCTGGCTCACTTTGAACCAGAATTTCAATTCAGCCATTCCCATCTGGTACACATCAAAGCATGCATTAACATGATAATTGCACAACTAGCAACCTAATAGCCCGTGGATACAACGACCATCTACACGGGTTTCTAAAATTTTTCCATCTCTTGCCCAAGTCAGAACCTGATCAAACGGCCCTCACGCCATCCAACTCCAACATTGTAAATACACTTAAACAAAGTGTAAAACCTAAGTAGAAGAAACCCCTACCCGCCTCGAGCTCACAAACCCAATGCGATGGTCTAAGCTCAATAACTTCCGAAGAGACCACATGTGATGGGTCTGATCTATACATCTTTAACATTGAAACATGGAAAACATTATGGATCTTTTCCAACTCTGGAGGTAAGGCTAGTCTATATGCTATTAGACCCACTTTCTTGATCACTTCATACGGCCCAATGAACCTAGGGCTCAACTTGCCATTTTTCCCGAATCTCATGACTTTTTTCCAAGGAGAAACTTTTAAGAACATTTTCTCACCGATATCATATTGAATGTCTTTTCTCTTCAAGTCGGCGTAAGACTTTTGTCTATCCGCGACTACCTTTAATCTTTCTCTGATCATTTTCACCTTTCCTCGGTCTTTGAATCAAATCGAGGCCGATTACTTTCTTCTCACTTAACTTTGTCCAACACAATGGTGTTCTACATTTCCTTCCGTAGAGAGCCTCGTAAGGTGTCATTCCAATACTCGATTGGAAGCTATTGTTTTACACAAATTCAACTAAAGGAATATGTCTATCCCAACTACCCTTATAGTCGATCACACAACTTCTCATCATATCTTCTAAAACTTGAATCACTCTTATCATTCATCCATCCGCGAAAGGGAAAGTCGTGGTTGAAATTCACTGAGCCTAAAGCCTCTTGCAATTTTTCCCAAAATCTCGAGGTAAACCTAGGATCTCTATATGAAATGATAGACACTGGAATCTCATGTAACCGAACTATTTCCTTTATGTAAAGTTATGCCAACTTATCAAGTGAATAGTCGATTCTTACTGGTAGGAAATGAGCTGACTTCGTTAATTAGTCTACCATGACCCAAACTGAATCATGCTTTCTCCCTATCAATGGTAACCCGACCATAAAACTATCAGGATTCGTCCCATTTCCTGCATTCTAATAAGCTAACAATCCTAAAGGAACTTGATGTTCCGCTTTCACTTCGACACACCATTTGGTCACAAATTCGAAACATCTCTCTTCATTCCGAACTACCGTTATGGTCTTTAAATCCTAATACATTGCGGCTACTGGGGATGCATAGCAAAGGATCCACCGTGCGCCTCTTCAAGACCGGATTTCTCTTCAAACTCATCATCATCAAGTACAATAAGCTCGGTCTCTATAATACAAAGAATCCATCCTCATTCACTAAAACTCAGTTTCTTTCCCCTCTCTATTCTAACTTACAATTGTAGAACTTTTCATCACTTCAGCTCTAGCATTCGGATGAATAAATTCGATTTTGCTATTAATCTACGATATTGTATCAGTTGCCCTGATAATGACAAATGAGCATTCAATGCTCGTAGTGTTTGTACTGACTTTCTACTCAGAGCGTATGCCACAACATTAGCTTTCCTGTAATCAATGACATAATCATAATTCTTTGATCAACTGAGATCCATCTACGTTGTCTCGGTTGCTTCCGCTGCGGAGGGCAAATACTTAAGACTTTGTGATCGCAGATGAAACACTTTTCTCCTCAGAAAGATAGTGTCTCCATATTTTCAATGCAAACATTTCCAAATCATGCGTAGGGTAATTCTTTTTCATGGCTTCAACCCGGGCCTCAAGCATAAGCTACCACTTTACCTCTTCGCACAAGGACAATCCGAAATCCATTTTAACAAAGCATCTCTAAAGATCAGATACTCTTACCATAGGTCGGGTTGAGTAAGGGACCTATGTTAGTCAAAAAATGGTTTCAACTTTCAAAACTAGCTTCTTGACATTTTGACTCCACTCAAATCTCACATTCTTTCGAGTAATCTCGCCATCTAGGTCATAACACAAAACTCCCTTAACGAACCTTCCGTAGCAACCTACCAAGACTAGAAACTACGCACTTCAGGACATTTCTCGGGTGGTTTCCATTCAAGAATCACTTCTATCTTACTCGATCCACCCTAATTCCTTCTTCTATCATTAATGTGTCCAAGAAAGGACACTTCTCAACCAAAATTCACACTTACTCATTTTTGCATAACCTGCTCTTTCAAGGTTTCTAGTGACTACCCGAAGGTGCGATCGCGATCTTCCCAATCCTAATACGAGGATGTCGCCTACCACAAAAAAACCAATCTACATACAGTCGGAAAACACGATTCATTAAGTCCATGAAAGCCGTTGGTGCATTTGTCAACCTAAACGGCATTATAAGGAACTCATAATGTCCATACCGCGTTCTAAACGTTGTCTTATTCACATCCTTTTTGAACCATCGTTCTAAGAAGTACCATGATATCACATTAGAGAGGTGATCTACTTCCACCGATGAAAGTCACTTCCTCGCCACTCGATGTCCTTAAGGTCACTCGTTTCATTCTACAATCAACTACCACTTGGTGTCGGGACAACCAATCCATCCCTAATATCACATCGAACTCTCTGAATGATAACTTGATTAAGTCTCCCGGAAATTCATACTTTTGTATTCTGATGGGACAATCTCTATAGACTCTATTCACAATGACATTATTCCCTAACGAATTTTTCACCAAGATATCATACTCGGTTTCACTCTTCGACAAACTACCCAAACTAGGAATGGAAGTACCAACAAGATCCGCGTCAGAGTCACGTCTTCATTTTATATGCAAATGCAATGCATAACACACATAATTTCAAAAATCATTTTATAGAACCTCCTAAACCTAAGCTTTAACACCACTAAATATGTTACGCCCCCATACCCGACTGCACTCCAGATACGAACCTGGACCGGGGACGCATCGCCTTTACCATATACATTTTCGAATATTGTAGAAATAAATGTCGCATAATCATTTCGGTTAAAGAGGGCCCACCGATTTGTCAATTAACACTTTCATTCAATATGGCATGTATGCCCTTTCAACATTATCATTTACAAAACATTATTAGAGTTCTTCTCCACAAATAAATCAAATATGTTCTTCCCATGAAAACTTATACATTTTTTGTTTCATTACAAAAAGGATCAAATAATGTCATGGGATGAAATATAGGCATGAGACAAAGCGTTTACTTATACTCCGCACGATTCGACGATGACCTTGAACTCTGCGGTCTTTGCTCTAATCCCTAGTCACTTGGTACCTGCGCGATGATAAAAACAACACGCTAAGCATTTTCATGCTTAGTGATTCTATGTAATTCTCTCTTCATTTCAATTAAACACAATATACCTTTTCTAAAGTTTAAATACTGGGCATTACTAATAGTCCAGGCATATATATATATATATATATATATATATATATATATATATATATATATATATATATATATATGTGTGTGTGTGTGTGTGTGTGTGTGTGTGTGTGCTTATTTCACATACTTTCATTTGCAAATCATTTGATCACTTCAAAGTATACAATTTCATATACAATATTTCATTTGAAACTCAAATCATGTTTTTCACACATTTACTTATAATTTTGCCATTAAACGAATTTAACCATTTCTTTATGTGCTTAGGATAATGGAATCACTGAAGACAATCCACCGGATCGTAGGTGGTCGGTATAAAAACATTTTATAACACAACACAAACATTCAAATGCGACCGAAAAATGCAGCAATCCCGACTGCCTCGAATTCGACTTGCTAGCTAGATTTTCATAGACGATTTAAACAAAGGAACTGCTTCTGGCCATCCGAGATCTAGAGAATAAATTTGGCATTGACCGAAATTACTATTTTACCATTTTCCGTAAATCGAATTTCTCGAAGTCTTACACTAAAGACCCAAGAGCTTCTCTCTTCTTCAAGGAGAAAGAGGTTCTAGCCGCTCATCCTCGGTGGGTGTTTGGCTAGTGAGAAAGTGGAAAGAAAATGAGAGAAAGTGAAGCCGAAAACGGGAGAGCTGAAAGCTTCTCCCAAAAAAAATTTATTGCCGAAAGTGATTGATTTTACATTATCTTGACTGAGCTTATATACTGCTCAGGGCAAGGGAAATTACAAAAATCAATAAAGGCAGTTAACTGTTACAAAGACAAAATGGCAAGAAATCAAAAGAGGAACAAAAAGGCACAAATTCAATTGCAGCTAGTGAATTAACAGTAAGGTGACGAAAGTAAAGTACGACCAGAACAAGAAGCCGCATGACGAACAATGCGCGAGGAAGCATTCCTCAGAAGTGTTCCATTCTTTCTTCACTTTGCTTTCTTTCCTTTCGATATGCATCCGCAATGATGAGTTCAACTCGTTCTCTTGAATTGACTCGATAATTTTACCCGATTATCTTGCAAAAACTATAAAATTAGCCACAAAAATGCGACAAAAGAGAATAAAGAGGACCTTTAATGCGCAAATCGGTTAATTACGCTGATTAGTACACTAAAAGTGCTCAAAACTTAAATAAACAGGGTTCAAATAAAGTACTCTTTTGAGTACTACCTTAGCAATCGTATTAAATTCGCCTAAACTTCACCCTAAACACTAACCAAACTCAAAAGCCCTAGGTCACAGGAAGCATCCATCTGCTCCATGTAGCAAGCAAAGTGAAGTCAATGACTCGGGCTAGTCGGGCTCAAGGCATTAGGCTTTGAAAGGCCCTCAAACTCCGTGCCCTAATTCGATTAGATGATCCTTACTGCTTCCATTCACAAACTCTTTCGACATTTTTCTTCTTTCTTTGCTTTTTATCTTTCTTTCCACTTTTACATTTTTCTCTTTAAATAAAATATGGCAATCCTCTTTGATTAGGTGTCCCATCACTTAGATGGTTATAATCCACTAGTTAAGTTTTATATGAGTGTCCCCCTCGTAGCTAGGATCTATTAGCAATTCCCACCACCAAGTCGAGGGCACCGACATTAAATTCCCCTTCAAACTTCACCCAAAACACTCAATCAAACTCAAATACTCTATGTCAGAGCAAGGATCCATCTTTTTGTCCCATATAGCTGCAGTCAATGACTCTCGCTAGTTGTAACACCCTCAAATATACCCTACATTTCTGACTTGTTAGGGTATATTAAAGTTAAATGAATTCTGAAATAAACGAGAAACTCCTGAAGTTTACAAGATACAAGGGCAATCTTGTAATTTGTTAAAAAGGATATGAAAGTTATAAAAGATGAAAGATGAGGGGTTAAATTAGAATATGACATAAATTGCTTTGCAAAAAGAAAGGAGTTTAAGGACCAAGATGCAAATAAGGAAACTTAAAACAAAAAAATGGATTTTTTTACTTGGCCAAACATGGCCTTAACACAAATATGAGATAAGAGCAATTTTAGTCTCATTTTGGAGGACCAAAACCGTATAGAGAGGGAGAGAAGAGAGAAAGAGAGAAGAAGAAGAGGAAGAGGAAGAGAAGAAGAAGAGAAGAGAAGAGAGAAGCCAAGATCAACAAGGTATGGAACTTTGGATTTTGTATGGAACTACATGGGTTTTAAAGCTTTGAATGGTTTTCCATGCAATTGTATAGTTATTAGTTGTCTCCAAACCTAGGGTTTTGCTAGGCTTCATTCTAAACCAATAATCATGGAAAGTAAGGTGAATAAAACTTAAAGAGTACAGCATAGAATCCTCCCTTTAAGGATGTAATCTATGGTTAATGTAGTGAATGAGTTGTGGTTTATAACAAACCCAATCTAATCATCATGTTTGGCTGTGTATGGGTCATAACCCATATTAGAGTTGTGTTAGGGAAATTCAGAAGATTTTTGAAGAAATATATGTAATTGAAAGAGGATTTGAGTAGAAAAGGGATCACAGATGAATTTGAAGTGGTCTTGAAGTGTTTATGAGGTATGAGTTGATCTGGGGGTTGAAACATATGGAAAATGGGAGAAAAACACACAATTTGGGCATTTCGTGACTTGTACCGGTATTACTTCTTAAAGTGTACTGCACACTTTCGCTTCTCATTATTTTTCACAAAGTGTACGGTGACACTTTTAGGGGTGTACTGCACACCTGCCTGCTTTCCCGCTTTGACCATTTTTGTATTTTGGCCATAACTTGCTCATTTCTTATCCGATTTGAGTGATTCAAGTGGCCAATTAAAATAGACTCAAGGAAAACTATCCATATAGAACAGACATCGTCAAATTATGACTCTATACAAAAATCCACTTGGCACCAATGTGCAAACCAAACTTCCGGGTTTCTGGGGCAGCTGAACATAGAGGAAGACCGGTTGTTTCTGGACGTAACCTGGAAGTTCCTAAGGTCTTGAATCGGGTGATTCCAGTTGGAATAGAACCCTTATCACCTTAGATTTACCGAGTATAAGGACATAGTGTCAAAATATGAAGTTAAGACTCTTAAAAATAAGTAATACAAACTGTCCCTAGAAAATCCAGAATAACTAGTTGGCATAAAATGCCATAACTTTATTTTGATTTATCCGATTGATTGATTCCAATTCTAAGTAAAATAGATTCATGTGAGGAATAAGAATATAGGAATAAGGTGTGATTTCATAGACATCATATTTACAAGTATATGAAGTGCCATATGAACAGTAAGGAAACAAGGAAACATAGAAAATGCAATATATATATAGATGTGTTCATGAACATGAATATGACATGAATATAGGATTATATGATAGATATACTTAAATGAATGTATAGAACATGCTAAGAACAAAATGATAGAATACGAAAAGATATGAGTATATGATAAACATACCTAAAGGAATAAGATGGAACACTTAGAACATATGATAGAAAGACATAAATGATAAAGAATCGATGTAGACAAGAAAAGATGACAAAGCATGGGAATGAGAACATGTACATAAAATTCCATAGTACATATATGAAAATGTGAATGAGTAAAAGCCCACATGATAGAATATAGAAAGTACAAGAATAGCTAAACATGATAGAAAGAAATGTATAAATGATATAAAGAGATATGAATATATGTATTGATATAGATATATGAGAACCTTAATATGAAAACTACATATGAGAACTAATACAGAGAAAAGCAATGATAGTATATATGCATAAGCAATTATGATAACAATAGTTATTCATGCTTATGAGATGTACGTAAAAATGTAATAAAGCCGATTGGTCTCGCTTAGAACCCGGTGAGGATAGATGTGCATGCCTATAAGGAAGATACAACGGCCGCAAAGATATTCATGTACGTATCGAGGTCTCTGTCGTCGGATGACATGTGATCCTTGTTGATCAAAGCAATGCAGTGGTCACCATTAATAGGATGTAAAATCACTGCCTCAGACAAAGGATAGTACCCTGCACCGATAAAGATATTGCATAGTCACCGTCTCAGACAAAGGATGATACCTTCGTATTACTGTACGTGATCACCGCTCAGACAAGGATAGTACCTTCTCGCACTAGCTTCCCGCATCCGCTTCTAAGGTATTCGTACATGAAACCTAAAAAGGAAATGACATGGGTTAGAATATATGACATGATATGTGAAGCACAGTAATCGCTTACACATGAAAGCATGTATAACATAAGAACAAGAAGTACAATATAACTTGATATGAAAATAAGTATATGAACATAAGAAAAGTAATGAAAAGTATATGAAAGCACAAAGTAGATGATAGATAGAATATGAACAATGCTGACATTACTAGTATGAATATGTATGTATGAAAAGTATAGATATAACATATGCCAAAGACATGTATGAGACATGACTTATACATGAAAAAAGACTAGAGACAAGTAAAAGACATACAGAAAGAACAAAGATATGAAAAGCATAAGAACGATAAAACGTACAAAGATAGTATAAGATAAAGCTATATGAAAGCATAGGAAACTCAAAAGAACATGATACAAGAAATAAGATGAAATAGGATCAAGTATAATGTATATAAGCAAGGGACAAGAACAGTAAAAGTATCTGTGATAGATATGAATGATATGATATACGTAATAAAAGATAAAGAATGCAATAAAAGACATAGAACCGAAAGAAGAAAAGACATACGACAAGCAAAGATAAACACAATGACAAAGTGATAGAATATAAAGTATAGAGATAGGCCAAAGATATAGAATATGTAATGCAAAGCTGACATGCAATAGAAATGTAGAGATGATAAGTAATTAAAGTTATATAAATATGTATAGATAGATAATATGCATACGTATAAGTCAGGATACGCCATTGGTGGTCAGTCTGATGCTTATGTTCCCACTGCCGCAGTTTAGCACCTGCACCAATCCGTGTGTATCAAGATACGATGAGGGATGACATTCTATATCAAAGAAAGCAGCCACTTTAGGATAGTGCCTACGCCATTGCCTGCAATCTCAAGTTTTCAGAATAGAAAATGTACATGTATAAGTAAATGGGACTCTGGTAATGTGTATAGATTTTTATGACACCATCCAAGTGGTAGTTCTTTGGTATATGTAAATGATTTTGTTATTACGTAAATTATTCAGATACTACAGTACAAGTATTACCGAAAGAACAGTCAATGAGAGTCCCAAGATAGTACAAGATATAAAAGATAGATAGATAGTATCACGCCCCGACTTTCGTCTGATCCGCCTAATCGCCTGACGATCGTGGCGGACAAGTCAGGCTTAAGGCATTAGGCTTTGAAAGGCCCCTTAGACTATGCCCGAAATTACGATTGGATGATCTCACTTATTCTTATTCACAAACATCTTTTTGACGTTTTTCTTCTTTCTTTTGGATTTTATATTTCCTTTTCACTTTTTCTTTTGTTTTTACATTTTTCTCTTTTAGTCAGCTCGTGGCAATCCTCTTCGATTAGGTTTCCTCACTTGTGTGGTTAGAATCCACTAGTACCAAGAAGTTTTAGGTGAATGTCCTTGTAACGGATCCATTGGCTTACCCCTACTAGTCGGGTTAAGGGACTTGAGCATTAAATTCCCTTCAAACTTCACCCCGAACACTCAACCATTTTAACTAAACAAAGATCCATTAAACTATGCTTTTTTATGCATCTCTATGTTTGCCCACACTCCACGAGTATTTGATATATCCCCTAAAGAAAAAAGGAAAATTAAGCATTTAGGAATACTTAATTTAACTGCTTCCACACATGTGCATGAATAAATTATGTTGATTAAAATGGCATAACAAGTAGAGCTGACAATGGTAGCCCAATGTAAATTAGGCACGACCCCGTGTGGGCTTGACCAAGTCGGGCCGTCCGGATTGACAATTATAAATTTGTGCTTAGAGTTGACAATTTGAGCCCAACCTGCTAGGTTAGCTCGACCATTCTGAAATTACGGTTGAGGTGGGCTAACAAAATGATAGCTTGATTAAAATTAAGCCCAACCATGTCTAATTTTGCCCTTGTATTGATGTGGGCCCAACACGCCGTGGTTGGGCCACCCGAATTGATAGGCACCATTCTCTCATTTTCTCACATCTTTATCTCTTATAGCCTATTTTCCTCAAGCAATGATGAGTGATTTTTTTGCCATTATTGACTTTAAATCACCAATCTGAATATTTTTCTTTCATTTTATTGTTTAATAAATTGGTTATTCCACAAATATTTAGGTTTTTTTTTTTTGTTGTCGATGTTTTATCGACGTTTGGTTTACCGTCGCTTTCATTGACGCATATCGTTTCATCGCTTATTGCAGTGTTTTATCTGTGTGGGGGCGATTCGGATAGGTAAGATATGTTTGATTAGTTGAAAGTATCAAATTATGGTCGTCAAAATTTTGAATAACTGAAGTTGCATATATTATAGTCATTATTTTATTAAATTTGTAGGTTTTATGCTGATTTATTATGTTATTAACCTAAATATTGTTTCATCTTGTATGATTTTTAGCTATTTATATCTTGGATCTATCGATCTATTACAAGTTGGAATCAATAATATTATTTTCCTTTAAAAAAAAAAATAGTCAATGAAATATTGTTTGGTTCCTTTTCTTTTTCTTTTTTTTTTTTTAAATGTAGAATTGTGATTACTTTTTAAAATGTTGTTTGATAAGCATTTTTAATTATTTTTTTAGTTTTTTTTTCATCTATTTACTTTGCATTTTAAATTGTAATACTAAGTTCTTGATTCGAACTAGATTCTCCCGTATGTCCATTCCATTTATTTACCACTTGATTAGAATTGTAATGCTTTGCATATTTGGTTTTTAATTTTTTAAAATAGAATTGTGATTGCTTTTAAAAATGTTGTTTAATAAGAATTTTTTTTTTGAATAAACACTTTAATTATAATATAATAAAACTTCTTTACGCGCGCCTATTTAAAAGAAAGCTCTACTATATATAAATATTCTTTAACTATAAAGTTAAAAGAGAAAATTTCAACAATTGGAACATGATGTTTTTTTAATCAATAAAGTTAAAAGCTAGTAATATTTGCGGATTTTAAAAGGGCAAAGAGATTTGCATATTAAAATTTTTCTGGAAAAACTATTATAAAAATTGTTATATTATATTTTTAGAATAAAATTTATTGATATTTTGAAATATTTCAACTTGTGCTGTTTTAAAACAAATTTTATTTAAATTATTTTTCATATTTGTTCCTTTATTTTTTGAATTATTTGTTAAAAAATAAAATGAAAACAACTATATATAATATGTTATAAAAAAAAGCTTTAAAACATTTAATAGAAAACTGTTATTTTATCGATTAAAAAAAATTAGTTTCAGGTTTGTCACTTTTTATTTGGAAATTTCCATAAAAACCCTAGTTTCAGTGTCTGTCTTCCAGAGGCTTTCTTGTTTGAATCGAAAATCAGGGTCCTTTAAAAACCCTAGTTTCGTGTTAGGATTCTGGCGATTTGATGCGGGTGTGGGCTTGGGTTTGGGGGTTTTTTCGTTTGGGCTTTCTGTTCTTGTTTTGAAGTGGGATTGAGCTGGTTGGCTTGGTTCAAGAAATTGGAAAATTGAGTATTTTAGACATTGGTTTTGATTTGATGCTGAATGCCAAATGGGATTTATTTTGGTTATGAGTTCGTTTGTATGTTTGAAAGTCAAATCTTAGCACAGCAAAAAGGTTGGAGCGAAAATTTTCTTTTGTTTTCTTGCTGCTGTCTACATTTCACATGCTGTTGGATGAGAAAGTGTTGAATCTTCTAGTTTTTCTGCTTTGATTGTTCTTATTTTAAAGCATTTTATATTTCTACTTGCTGTTCTTATTCGACATCATAGTTCGTCTATTTATTTATTTATTTATTTTTTGGGTCTCAGACTTGGGCCACCTGATTTTCACCCCCAAACTCCAACTTGCCCTGAGGAGACTCTTACCCAGGACTACGTTCAGCATGGATACAGGAGACTGCTGTGGGACTTTGAGGTAAAATTTGGACAAACCATTTCTGTTCTTTTATTTTTCTTTACTTCAGGACCGCCTATTACGAGTGGATCACATTGCATTTTTTTCTGAAAAGTTGGTTAACATCTTTGTTTCATTCATTTTCCACTTTTTTTCCTCAGTTTATCCAATAAACCTGCACTTTTAAATTTGTAAACATGTCTTTGCTTGAGCCTGCTGCTCAATTGGGCATTGTAACCATGATTTGATGTCCAATAAGTAAAATTTTATTTACTTCTTCATTAGGATTACAAATAATTTTAATATATATATATATATATATGAGGAATATTTTAAAAAATTAAATATTGTAGCTTATTCTTCTTTTTGTTATAAATTGATATGGTTTTATGAATCATATTTAGAAATATTTTACAAATTTGGGGGGCATCCCCTTATTTTTGGTAGAGAATAATTCAAATCATATTTACTTCTTCATTAGGATTATGAATAATTATATATATACCAGCTCTTAAAATGTCTCTTAAAATCACCTTTATCACTGCTCCGCAGAATCCACGCGACTTCACTCGAAAGAGATCACAATCGGGCTGCATGGAAGAGTTTGCTTAGCTGGTGTTTCGAGGCTTTCCCCATATAGGAAGCAAAAGTGAGCAAATCATTTGAAGAACTTTTTTTTTTTCTTTTGTTATTTTTTTAATTTTCCGCCTTATTTACTATTATTTTTATCTTATTGTTGAAGAAATTGATGGATGATGAATGTGTTGTTTTTAGTTACTTAGGGCTTGCTGTTAGTCTTTTAAATTTTTCTCAAAAAAAATTTTAAAACTTAGAAAATACTATTACACCTTTCTTTGAAAACTGTTATGATAAATATAGTATTTTTTTTGTTTTTCTTGTTTTTCAAAACATAAAAAATATGAACTTCAATGTTTTTCTTGTTATTCTTGTTATTCAAAACATAACAAATATAGAGTGATCCAGAAAAACGAGATAATCGAAAAAAAACCTGGGATGAATGCCAAACAGTGACATCACATAGACCGAGTTTGAAACAACTCTTGGAGGAAGAGAGGTTGAACGCCGAGGCAGCGAAGAAGCAAATGCTGAACAATAAAGATTGTGAGATCGGCAGCAAGAGGGGAGATAAAATTGGCAAGCTGAAAGCTTGTGAGATCAGTATGGAGCATGAAGCTTTGAGTTATCCCAACCAAAGGATTCCTACCATCTACCTGAGGAAGAAAACACCCCTCTCTGAGATGCTGAGTAATGGTGATGAAGACGACGATATTTTGAGACGACAAACTCCAAAAACGTTGGGGCGGATCCTCTCTCTTCCTGAGATCGTTTCCCCCATTGGCAGCCCTGGGAGGGACTGGGGTAACAACTTCGTTACTGCACAGACGAGACTTTCTGCTTGTGGGAAGTCCCAAAAGGTAGACGAGAGCGCGATCAGTCATTCAACTCCATTGCCACAGAGCTTCGAGAATCGGACACACACTCTTGACGAGAACCAGGATGAACAGCTAATGCAACCGCTACGAATCCGATTCGAAGAACAGGATGCTTCTACTGGACATACGAAAACCGGTCTGGAGAGTAAGGGCTCTGTTTTTGAATACATAGAGACAATCCTTTGGAAGAATTCTTTCTCATGTCCCTTACTTCGGATCAGATTCTCGACCCGCCTTTGCTCGATGAAGAAGAGGTATCTTCCTTCCAGTTTTGCCATGATCAGAAGCTATCAACGAAGTTCTCATGGAGGTATGCGAACGATACTTTGGCTGCTTCTCTTGGGCATCGATTGTAAAGGCAAATATAAGACCGGTCCCGAACATGAAGAACATGGTCTGGGAAGTATGGGAGTGATTCAGTTACATCTCCTTTCTCAGCCTCTACCAAAAATCTAGACCAAATCTCTTGTCAAAAAAGAAGTGGTGAGAACTGGAACGTGGATGGATCTCGAGTTGATGCCCAGAATATTGAGATCGAAATGACTGAAGCTGTCCCCAAGACTACTGGAAGACACCATACTGTGCTGCATAGATGAGTTTAGGAAACCGTCGATGTCTCAAGCTGACTTGGAAGTTGGAAGAAGATGAAAACAGTGTTGATGTCTCAAACAGTGTCAATGGCATCTCTTTTTTTTTTAACTTTTATTCACTTTTGCTTATTACCTTGTAATATTTTATTTTCACAAGAATTTGATTCTGGATTCTCCCTTATATTCATTATGCCTTTTATTATTTGAGTGAACTAGTCTCTTCATATTTATTTCCTTAGTTTTTTTTTTTTTATCAAAAGGCTATATATAGTCGAGAAAACTAATAATCTATTTATCACCTTCATAATGTTGGTTTTGTTTGAATGTAATTTATAATTAACCAGTTAAAAAATAATTACTTTTTTTAATATATATTACCTTGTAGTATACTCTTCTTATAAAGATTTAAACCTAAATCTCATGTAACTTTCCATCATTTTCCCACTAGAGCCAAGCCTAAAAATCAGTTGAAAAATAAACAAATTATAAGAAATTAATAAATATATCTATATGATTAATTTAATCTTGCAGTTTTAATAAAAGCTAAAAGAAAATTATTTCTCTCACTTTGTTAACCAATGGAATTGGTTATGTTATTTGCAAACATTTTATGGAATGAACATTGATATAATGATTAAATTCTAACATACATTACAAAAATAAATAAATGAAATTTGAAGGGAAAAATGAAATATAAATACGTTTCCACTTTTCACAAATTTTCCCATTGTTTATCAAGTTCATTTATTTATTTTAAATTTCAACCTTGGTGTCCATAGTGAAGAATATGAGAATGTACAATTTAAAATAATTTTTATTATACTTGTTTTGTTTTGTTTTTTCTGTTTTTCTCCTATAAACAGATTAACACATTATTATATATATATATATATATATATATATATATATATATATATATATATATATATATATATATATATATATATATATATTTGTTTTAAATATTTGTTGATATTTGCTCTCTGGTACGCTGAGATCTAAATAACAAAATACTATAGCTGAATAAATGTAAAAAATAAAAAAATAAAATTGATATTTTAGGGAATTAAAATTACTAAACAATGGTCATGGAACCGAATGAACGTTTGTTCCTAATTTTACTTCTATTGTTGATAAGTTATCTTACCAAAATAATAATTTTGGTAAGTCTTTTAGAAATTAAAGAAACAATTTTTTAAAAATTTTGAAGTTAAAAATTATTTTCTTTAATTTCTAAAGATATTCAAACATTGTTTCCATTAGTTTCTAAAAACTCCTTTTCAACTTCAAAATTTTTTAAATCATTTTTAAAATTTCTAAAAAGTCAAAAAGCATTTTTTTTAATTTCTAAAAAATCAAAAATCTTTTTATCTAACTTCAAAATTTTCAAAAATTATTTTGTTTAATTTCTACAAAATCAAAAATCATTTTCTTAGTTTCAAAACTAAACATCTTATTTAGTTTAAAAAAATTAAATAAAAATTTTAAATCATTTTATTTAATTACTAAAAATAAAAATTTATTTTCATTTATTATAGTAGCTCATGAGCCTACCAAGTGATAAAAAGTGGGTGAGATAAGCTTATTTTTGATATCCTAAATTAATTTTTAATACACAAAATTACTTATTATGTTTTTTAAAGTCAGTGTTTTATAGATGTTTTTTTCTTAAAAACACTTTCCATTGAAACAGTTCTACTAAAAATAATTTGAGGAGAATCTATCCCATAACATATTCAAAAAATTATTTTTATTATTATTATTTTTAAAAGTATTTCAAAATAAATATGTATTCCATAATTTTGTTAGTACAAATTTACTAACAAAAGTGTTTTAATAATAAAAGTGTATCAAATATTGATAACAGTGTAAATGATTTTTCACATTGCTATATATATATATATATATATATATATATATATATATATGAGGAATATTTTAAAAAATTAAATATTAATGTGATATTCTCCTTTTTTTTTTAAGGAATAATTTGTATATATATACCGCCTTAAAATGCCCCCCTTAAAATCACCTTATTGTTGAAGTTGCTGAACTATCAAGTACTAATGGGGAGATGAGACTCAAAATTTCCAATTTTTTGAAAAAGGCAAAATCACTTCGTAAAAATCTGAAATTTTTCTAGATCTCGGATGACTTAAACGGACTTCACCGTTGAATCGCTCACAAATCTAGCTACCACGTGATTTTCACGACCTCGAGACAAATTTCGACATTTCATTACTTTTCTCGGCGAAACGAGCATCGTAAGGCGACACTGCATAAATTTTGATTTCAAGCATTACTGTATCGCCACGTGTCAAGCCTTAGTTCAGTCAACTTGAGCCTGCTGTGGACTTCCACGATGACACATGGCATGATGCCATTGGGTGGAAAAGTCAAATGGTTGGTTGAGTGGCGCAAATCCTCTCAACCAATCATGGGCGCGACATGCAAGCAGCCGGTAGATAAAAGCGAGAGCTCTTCCATTTTGGGCAGGAAACGTGAAGTGAGTGAGGAAGAGCTCAGTTTGCAAAAATGGTGGATTTTTAGAGAGAGAAGGTGCAACTTCAGATTCCTGTGTGTTCCATCACTTGACGTCGTGCCAAGAAGCAAAGTGGTTCTACACATCGAGGACTACACGTAAGTACAATGAGTTTTCGATAAATCGCGAGAGGCTTTATCCTACTTTGCTTTTACCCCTCTTTGTTTGTTTTGTACGCTGACTGGATTGGCGCATGTTGCTGATCGATCCCAAAACTTGGGACCGAATTGTTGGAAATTTTTGGAGACCATTTACAGTTTAGTGGATAGTCCAATTTCGATCGCTTTGTGGAGAATCGCTGTAATTACAGACAAATTGTGTTTTTTACAGGAGGAGGCCTGAATGGCATGGAATTCGTTCCACCAAGAGAACCAATGATGAGTGGGCTGCCCAATGATGCAGCCCACTTGCTTGCTTCTTTAGACTGTTAAAATAAATCGTTAAACGGACCAAAAACGCCCATTATTAAGTGTAGGAAATTGTTTGAAGTGAATGGCTTGAGCGAGTGGAAATAGATAAAGTTAATGCATAAGCTCGATGTGTTAATACGATGTCACAATTATAATAATATAATTGTGTGTATAGCCAATGGAGATGAAATAGATTTGCTCAATTATATGGAATATAATTGTGTGTATAGGCCATTGAGATGAAATTATGATTTGCCTAAGTGAGCTTAATTGGGGTGTTGGTTGATCCATATCATTAATTACACATGTGTGAACGTAAATTTGAGAATATATGCATATGATATATTTGTATAAAAATGATTGAAGTGACATATCATACTCCCATATGCACCATGAATCTAAATTAGCAAGGAATGCACGATACTTAATTTTCCAAAACGAATACGATTGCGAAATAATTTCACAGGATGATTTTTCCGAGAATCGATACTGGAAGATCATTCCAACAGATCATTTCCTTGGATGAGGGACTATGAATGTTTCGGGAAGTTCTCCAACATATTCAATCAGAATAATTCCCTAAAATATACATAGCAGTTTTCTTAACATGTTTAGGGTATAAAATAAGTTAAAATTGTATTCGCTCGAATGACATTTTTATGAAAAATGGCAAACGATAATTTTGTCGCTTGGAAAATTTTGAAAATTTCTAGATCTTGATGATGAACTGACATCACCGCTGAATCGTCTCTGAAATCTAGTCACCCATAAATTTCATTGAATTCCAAAATGGGGCCGGATTTTTCATGAATTTCGAAGAATTCGCCATTCAGGAACCTCAAAACGTGGATTTTTAGAAAATCTCAAAATTGACAATATTTAACGAATATCCATTTAAGATTATTAGAACTTGAACCGAAGCGAAATCAATTGGTTTTTAATAAACGGATCGAGATTGACAAAGGGGACAAGGCCCCACCTTAAGCTTTTATATATATATAGAGTATATATATATATATATATATATATATATATATATATATATATATATATATATATATATGTACGAGAGGAGAAGCAGATTAAGTAAATGAGAGAGAGAAAATTTGCTTTCTTTGTTCGCTTTCTTTGATATAATGGAATGACGTCTAATTGGTCGACTAAAACGAAGTTCATTTACTCGACGAGGGCTACTTACTTAAAGTACTCAAACACGATTTCACTTAATCTAAGTACAGGGTTCAAAAATCCTAAGTTTTGTACTTTCTCATCTATGGCGCTCGACTACTTAACTGGTTTGACAAGAGACAGTAAAGCCGATCCACACATCGCGAGCTACGCGCATTCAAAATCTGGAGTTTCGCCAACCTCCACGAGGTAAGGAATTTCCCTACTAGAATAAAAGTCATGTAATGATATAGGTTGTTTTCGGGTCATAATAGTGCAGGATTTAATCCCAAAATTTTTTGGGACTAATATTTGAACTGGGACTGCTTTTAGGCATCTAATCGTATTGAATGATATAAATTTGATAAAAAATAAGAATATATATAACTAGATAATATGATATGAATATGGGAATATATGAAACGAATATATGATAGAAATACATGAAATTAGGAAGTATACGATTAGACAAAACATGCTAGAAATGCATAAATGATAGGAAAATAGTTACATGTATGGAAAGTATAGAATGGGTATGATTTTGGTATTGATTGTAGAATGGTTTTATGCCGTGCGGTTTTCGCATGTCGTACCTGCGTTCGTGGTACGTTTTGGGAGGATAATGTGGCCGGTGATGCGGTCGCTCCAGATGGTTTCGTCGAAATCAAGGGTGGTACCGGAGCCGCTAAGGAGCTTCTCCGCATGTCGGAGTGGAAGCCACGTCGTTGCGTGTCGGTGCTTCCTGCACGCCATGACGGATTCCAAGCTATAGCGTAGCCCCTACACAATGTCAACCCTCCAACTTCGATTTGACCACTTCTTCGGGTCCGACTCCGCTTTCGTGTTCGACTTGCGAAAAGCCCTTTGAGAGTCTAATCCATCCATATAGTTTGATACAATGTTGAGCTTATAATAAGTCCGAAATGACAAAATATAGTGGTTTCATGCCGCCGCTATTGCAAAGCCGGTGTCACGATTTTCTTCACAGCTTGCCACTTGCATAACTCCTTCGTTAGGACTCCGTTTTGGGTGTTCTTAGACTCTATGGAAAGCTCATTGAGTCTAAAATCTAACCGTATGCTATTTAATGGCATTTAGTGCCCACATCTTGTCTTAAAATTGAATTGTTTTACCAAGTGTACTAATTGCTTGGTTAAAGTCAATTGGAATACGTGATAAGAAAAGAGATAGATATGACCAAGAAATAGCAATATACGTAGATTTGATATGTAGATCGAGGAGTATAGAAGAAAAGAATAAAATGATAAGCTCAGAGAACACGTATAATTGTATGACTGCCTAAGACCAGTTATTGAATGACATGACACCTCTGTTACGTGGGCAGACACGTATAGTACTTTGGTACTCTCTGATTAGTGCGACGACGCTCTCTGACCGTGCTTTGGTACATTAGTACTTCGGTGCTCTCTGATTAGTGCGACGACACTCTCTCGTCGCGCTTCGCAGACTTCGCCAGGCTACGACACCTCAAGATCAGATCAGACTTCTGCACTTATTATGCTATGTCTTACTCATTCCGTATTACTGATCTAGGCAATCCAACTGTTATATGGCAAGACTCTAAATAAAGAATAAGAGTAAAGAAATGAATATGGTAAAGATCTGAATGTACTTACGGGTACTTCCGTATCGGTAAAATAAGTATAAGTTCTGTAATATAAGTATAAGTCCAAGAGGCCTGCTTCTGCACCTCGTCTAATGAATCAGGTAGCAGACCTACGTACTTTGTACAAGTATATGCTCCATAATACAAGAATGTGATCCAAATACAAGAATATAGTTCAGCACCTACGAATACCTTCAGATCCGACATCAGAGTAATTCTACAAGTACCTCCGTATAAGCCCTCTGATAAGGATAACCCAAGAGCACTCCACGTACCCCGCATGAGTGCGTTAGTAGTATCCACGGGTAACTTTAAATAAATATATAAGTTTGATATAAGCACAAGTATGTGTCGTTTGGGAGAGTTGAACAAGTAGTACTTAAGGGTACTTTCGTATAAGAATAAGTTCCAGAATATCTTCAGCACTCCACGTACCCCAAACAAGTGTAATTCCGTAGTATAAGTATAAGTCCTGGTGGTATATGATAAGCCAGAAGACCGAAGAGTCCCAAGATACGGTCTCGCACCCAACTCTGCCTGATCCGTCAATCAGCCTGACCGGGAATCTGGGGTGTGACATTCGCCTGAGAGGGTACAAAGAGTTTATTTCCTCAAGAACAACAAGTTTTGTTTTGAAATGGTATTTTCTCATAATGGCTTAGGCAAGTGTGAGGGAGTCTGAGGACCCTAGACATGGGAACTGCATGTGACATTCAAGTAGGATCACGTATTTACTTGAGTGTGTGTTTAAATTAGAGCATTGCATATGCAAGTGGTGGAGAGTAACCCATTTAGGGTGATTCCACTAGTGGGCGATAGCTCACCTTGTCGAGGGAATGCCTTTCTGCATTGTGGAGCGGTCGAGAAGACGACTCATTTTGCAGGCCGATTTCAAGAAACTAGGTCAGGGCTTTGATGTTTTGATAATATGTATTAGAATTATAGATTTTAATATGTATTTGTAGATTAAGAGTAATGTATAACTCTCAACCATGAGATAGTCAGTCATTTATTTTGATAAGAAATGTTATAACTCATAAACTATTGGAATATAGTTGGGTATATGTTTGATGAGTGATCACGGGGCCCAGTGACCATTTTACTCAGGTATGTGTCGCTGATCACGAGGGCGATTATAGATTTCCGCGAGGTTAACGGATTGGTCAGCGGACACCCCCGAATTTGGGGCGTCCACGAAGAGTCATGGTGGAACGCATGAGGAGTTTGTTTAGTGTGTTTCGAAGGCTTCTCTCAAATATGAAGTGCAAAAGTGGGCAGTCTGCCGGTAAGAAACCTTTTTTTTTTCTTTTTCTTTTTGTTTTTAGTTTTTAGTCTTATTTGCCTATTATTTTTATCTTATTGTTGAAGAAATTGGTGGATGATGAATATTTGTTGTTTTTAAATTGCAGGAACTGGGTTAGTCCTTTAAATTTTGCAGAAAAAAAAAAATTTAAAACTTCGAGAAAATACTAATAACTTTCTTTGAAAGCTATTGATAAATATAGTATTTGCTATTTCTCTGTTTTTAACTCATAAAAATATGAACTTCAATGTTTCCTTGTTATTCTTGTTGTAAAAAACATAACAAATATAATTATTGATCGAAAAAGGAGATAATCGAGAAAAACCTAGGATGGAGAGTAGCGGTGACATCTCATAGACCAAGTTTAAGGGAAACAACTCATGGAGGAAGAGAGGTTTGACGGAGGAGCTTGAGAGCAAATCAGAGGCAATAAGAGTTGTAGATCGGCCGAGTAAGAGTGGAGATAAATTAGCGGTGAAAGCTTGTGTGAGATGGAAATAATAAGACATGAAAGTTTGAGTTATCCCAACCGAGGTACCCTACATCTGTGTGACAAAAACTTACCATACAGAATCTTGATGACTGGTGATGAAACTGAAAGTCTTGATGGAGTCAGGACTCATTCAGGAATCCTCGGATAAGAGACCAGACTCCACAAGGTGAGTGTGGTCAAATCCAAATTCAAAACAAGAAGAAAGACCCTGGGTTTCTGAGTTCAGGAAGAAAACTGCAGGCTATATTCAGAGTCTGAGATGAAATAAACTCTGGAAATTGTGGTGTGGGTCCAAAGACAGTGACAAGAAGAAAGTTAGTTAAGTGTGAAACACCATGATTCATTCCAGTCCTCGGATAGAAATAAAACTCACTGAGGTGAGTGATGAGTCAAATCCAAAACTAGAAGAGAAGAAGAAGGAGAAGAAGACCACTAGTTGGAGTTGCGAAAAAACTATAGGACTCACATTCCCGGAATCTCGTAACCGTTAAATCCGGTGTGAGGTGTTGATCCAGATCCAAAACAGGAAGAAGAAGAAGAAGAAGGAGAAGAAGAAGGAGAAGAAGAAGGAGCAGTTCAAGTTGCTGAAAAAACTACCAGATTCAATTTTCTAGAAAAAACTAATGGAGCTCTTGGACCACACTTTCTTTTGCTTATAATGTAATATCCACATAACAAAACTCTTCCTTTTTCTTTCCTTTTCTTTTTTCAGTTTTTTTTTTAATGTTTTTAATATATGGTATTGAATTTTATATCTTGAATTAGGGTTTTGTAATCTTGAATTTTTAATTCACTAAGCAAAACATGATTATTAGGTTGTCCTTTGTTTTGATACAGTATTGAATTTTGATTAAAAAATTTGTTATGGGATTATTGAAATACATCGGGAAATGCTTGCTTAAAGAGACAAGTAGGATTAGAGAATTTTGATTAAGTGTAATGTTTGTTTAACTCTAAATATATATCAGTCTTTAAGTTTTATCTTATTCTATCTGTATTAGTGCTTTAGTTTGAACAATTACAAATTCCAAACTTTTTTATTATACATCATATTCTCTGTTGATGACAGGAGGAGCTCTCTGCCATGTAATTTTTATTTTCAAATAATAAATAGGTGTGAAGATATTTTAAAATCCTTTACAATTACGAATATATTTAATATTTATTATCTCTTGCGACGGCAAATGGATTGGATCATTATAATTTAAGTCTTGGGTTTACAGCTATAATTTCGATGCAGATATTCAATGTGGGCATTAAAATTCTCCTTTTTTTTTCTTCCTTTTAAAATAATAATGACCATAAATAAATACACTTAAAAAAAAATACAGTTTTTAAATCTATTAGTTTTTTAATTATATTAGTTAAAGTTTAAATAAAAATAAATCCCATGACAAATGGCTACAATTTTTGGCCTTTTTGCTTCATATTTGACTAAGTTAAAAAGCATGAATTAAAATCATTCCAAAAATGCCCTTGAATACTTTTTACTTTTTTTTACTTCTATGCACAGTTGTTTTATTAAGTTATAGTACTTTGTTCTTACAAGAATTCGATCATTGATTCTCCTTATGCAATCCCATCCATTTATTAGTTGAGTCACACTTTAAGGGTGTGTCTCTTCGTATGTTTTTCCTCTGTTTTTTTTTTATCAAAATACCATATATAGTCGAAAATTTAATAATCCACTTATCACCTTCATATTATTGGTTTTTTTTTATTTATTTTAAATTATAATTAAAGAGCTACTTTTTTTATATTGATTCACTTTGTATATTAAGTTATGGTATATTGTTCTTATAAGGATTTAAACCTAAATCTCTCGTAGCACTCTTTTCCACCACTTTGCTAATTGAAGCGAACCAATGACTAAAAAATAAATTTTAGAATGAATAAATATATTTACATGATTAGTTTGTTATCGTGCACAATTAAGGCTTAAAAGAATTATTTTTTTCAACTCAGTTGATCTTGGTAGAATTCGTTGTCAACTTCTATGGAATGCTAGAAAATAAAAAATAAAAAAAGAAAATTAAAGGGGAAGAATAAACTAGAAATACGTTTCCACTTTTCATAAATTTTCCAATTGTTCATCAAGTCCATTTATTTATGTTAAATTTCAACCTTGCTGTCAATAGCAAAGAATCTGAAATGTACAATTTTAAATATTTAATTTTATTTATTTATTATTTATTTTCTCCATAAACAAATTAACAATATTATATTTTCTTATATTATCTTTATTTTTGGTTCTTATATATTCTTGATTTGTCTTGGGCTTATTTCGAATGGTAAGGGATGAGATAAGGTTATAGGAGATCTTTGACTCGGAAATCCTTGCAAAAAGAGAATATTATTTTTTATATTTGATGGAATTAAAATCACAAAAACAATAATTTTTTTAAAGGAAATCACAAAACAACAATTGGGAAAACTTAATGAAGGTTTGTTCCTAATTTTACTTCAATTTTTGATAAGTTATCTTACCAAAATAATAAGTTTGATAAGTCAATATATAATATTTATTAGAGTAGTCCTTATTGTGTTTTTATTTAATTAGTATGAAACACAATCATGAGGAAATTAGATATAAGAATATAATTTATTATATTATAATTTTTTCTTAATAGAAAAAGTATTAAGAAAAAACCAAAAGTCAAATATTTAGTTTCTATTTAACAAAAATTCAAAATTCAACAATAAATGATGAAAAGTTTAAGACTTAGAGACAGGCTAAAAGCTATTTAACTTTTTGTAAGCCCAATAAATGTCATCTAAGATAAGTTTGATCTTCACTTCTGTAATTTTGGTAGATGGGCTGGAGCTGGAGCCAGGCTGACATTGAGCTGTTGGCCGACGTCGGGTCAGTAATTGGCTTGGTTTTAGGAAAAATATAGCGATCTCGGCACGGCCTTAAATCGGGACGAGTCGGGCGACTTACCTTCAAAAGCAAAAAATTTGGTCTAGGCTGAGCCGAAATCAAGCTAGGCCAAATTTGGCTCATTTTTGACCAAATGAATTAATGACCGTCCGACCCTAATTTGGGTGGGTAGGCTTCTTGATTAGATCAGGCTTAAATTGCCACCTCTATATTCGAGCCAAACATATAAGTCAAAGGTGTAGGTTTCCATACCAATTTCACCATTGGGAAGGGAAAAAAAAAATATTCTCTTGATCGACCAGTGGAAGAATCTCTAAATCAACCACTTACATGGCAACCTATGAGTTATAATTAGGAAGAGAGTGGTGGATCAAATGTGCCATAAATGGAAATGAAGTTGCTGCCTTACTTGTTCATATGTCATTACAACCTTAACCTAATTTTAGAAACATTTGGTTAAAAGACATCAAATAATTTAAATTTTGTGATTCGTGTTTTTAACTTTTTTCTTGAAAAATAAACTATTTTGGACAAAAAAACCCTTTTTTTATTTCATGTATTTTCATTATCTCTTAAAAAATGGGTTATTTTGTCAAGAAAACAAGAAAGTTATTTTTATCAAAATCATGTCAAAAAATTATGTAAGTTTTAGAAAGATTTGGCTAAAAGATATCAATTAATTTAAAATTTCTGATTCTAACATTTCACAATGTTTGCTTCTTGAAAAATATTTATTTTGGACAAAAATGTCTTTTTTTCATTTTATGTTTTCCATTTCATTTCTATCTCACCAATAGATTCATTTCTCTAAAATGTCTTTTAATCAAATCATCTACGTCTTATATGCAGTTTTACCAATAAATAAAAGGGAGTATTTAATTATTAAAAAAATGAGTATTTAATCTTCCTATTATATTTCAGTTTCCTTTAAAAAAATTTTTTATTCACATTGGGATATTTAAGAAGTCGATAAACATGTTATCAACACCTTTATTAATTTTCTTAAAAAAACAAACAAATTTTAATTCTTAAAAAAAAAAAAAACCATACATCAGCCCTAGCACCTATGTCATCGCGCGCATCGATTCGCAGCGTGCCAGCTCATCATGGGCGACAGAGCGTCTCTGTCGTGCATGGAAAAGTGCCTTTGCCGCTCGCCTGCGTCCATTTCCTGTCACAACACGATGAACTTCGTTGCGACATGGGATCTTCTTACCATGACCGAACTCTGTCGCGACCTAAAATTTTTCGGTGATTTGCGACCTAGTTTCCACCTTTCCCCATCTCTATGTCTGCGACACGGAAAAATCTGTTCGCGACGTAAAGCTCCGCCTATTACTGCTGTGCTTTGTCGCGGCGCCTTTAAAAAAATACGTAAGTGACTTGGGATTTTCTTTCATGCCCGTTCTCTGTCACGACTTAAGAGCCTATGTTGCGACCCAAAAATCCCCTCGTCATGACAACCTCTGTCGAGACATGGAAAGTCTTGTCGCAACACTAAACCTTCTTAACCTTGGCAACACTCTGTTGTGACAACAAATCAATTCAAAATTAAGAACTTATTATAGTGCATCAAATGAACAGGCAAACTATAGTTCTTCATTCTATTTGTTATATGTTAATACATTGAATAGAAAAGAAAAATAAAATTGTCAATTTTATTTGTCATATTTGAAAACATTAAAATTATTTAAAATTAAAATAATGAAACATAGATTTTGTGCACGATATTTAGTTTTTAAGCGAAAGACAACTTTTTCATGAGACTTTTAAAAGAATATATTTTGAGTTTTCTCGATTAAATAATAAGACTAAGGAAATAATATTTGTTAATAATTAAAATTTTTCTCATCCATAAACCTAATAAAATAAAATAAATATATTCTTCCTCTCATAATAATTTTGAAATATGAAACTATAATCTTATTTATGTTTTAAAACATTCCATTATACTAATGTGACCCTACTCACTGGTTAAGGGTTAGGGGACCAGATTCAAGTCTCAACAAGAAGAAAATACTACAATGTAGTAAAATGCAAGTAAATAAGTATAAAAAAGAAAACAAAAATTGAATCTAAAATTATTTTCATTCCATCGTTATCATTCATTTTAACATATAAAATAATAATTTTAAAATATAGAAGTAGAATTTTATTTATGTTTTAAATTATTCCATTAACTATTTCATTCATGCTACTGTAGTAATTTTGTAACTCCTAGTGTTAATGGAAAAAATAAAAAGCTAAGAATTATCTTGCCAGTTTAATTAAATGTTTTTATCACGGATTTCTTATTCCTATTGATGGCATGCAATTAAGCCTAAAAACAGCAATGGTTTCCTTACTTTGCGTATAATATAAGTTAAATAATTGAAAAAATAATTGGATTGTGACAAATTTACTAAAAAAGCACGGGGATGATAAAAAAAATTAGGAAGAGAAACAAAACGAAAGGTGTAATACTTGTAAAATCCTCTTCTTTTATCTTGGTACAAATATTATAAGAGATACACACTTGAATATGTTCTACTATAGCCTTTGTATCATTAAAATTTCCAAGAAATGGAATATAAATAAAAAAATCATATTCAAATTTAATAGAATGGCAAAAATATTGATAAGTTGTTGAAGATATTAATAATTCCAAAATGGCAAATCCATTATGTTGAATCAAATTATAGAGATAATTGATACTTACGAAGTAATCAGCAATGGAATATGGAATCTTGTTTGATTCTTTGCGGATCGGATAAGCGGCAAATTCTGATGAAATCACGAGCTTTTAACTCCCTTGTCCCCAAATTCTTCTTGGTTTTTGGTAGAGATGAGAGTGCGATATCTTTCTCTTTTTGTTTTTTTAAGAAGATGATTGAGTTTTTTTGTATACAAAACAGTTAACTTCCATTTAACTGCAATTTTGATATCAAAATTGAATTTGTTACATTTTTTACAATGGTTTCTTTTATAGAAATTTATGACTGGATATATGTAACTGATTTTGTTTAGAATAATAGAATCAAATTTCCTATATATATTAAATTTCTTGTCATTATGATTATTTGTATGTGTATAGTTTTACATACAAAATTAATTAAATGATAATCTTATTGTTTAAATTGCTTAAAGTTTTTGCAATAATGTTCAGTGATCAATATAATTGTTTCGTTAAAATTATATGATTTACTGATTTGAGTTAATTGGACATTAATTTTATTGCATTCCTTCTTTGTGCAATTATTTTTTGGAGTTAATTGGGTTTTACCGTATATGTACGGAAAAATAATGTGTTATGAGCCTCAATTGCATAACCTCGAGTCATACGGACATGTAGATTAGAGAGTGTTAAGTTGTTGAAGAGCTCATAAAATCTCCAACCTAATCCCAGTGATTTTAAGAGACTTTGTATCTTGTGAATTAATCCAAGCTTCATGAAAAATTCAAAAAATTGATTTGAATGGGAGAAATTAGATGGTTTGGATTGGATGAAATTGAAGGTTTTGAAATGCTTTGTGAATACCAAAAAAGCATTCTAGATTTCTTATTTGAATGAGAGAATGAAGGGGAAACAAGCAGATTACAGCGTTGGTTACAAGTTTGTCTTGGTCTATGAAAAGTCTATTAGAAAAACTTAGGATTCGGAAATTACTACCTTAAAAATTGCTTTCGTAATCTTCCTGATAGAAAGAATAAGCCCAAGATTAAGTTTCCTAAAGAGCTAAATAATAGATTCATTAGCTCACTTCCAGTTAAGTTCAGACGTTTGTAAATATTATGGATGTTTAAATATTTCATTAACTTGTAGTTGTTTGATATTTTATATATATATGATATAAAATTTCAATTTATTTCTAGCAATTTTGAGTTTGTTTTCAATATTTATGATTTATATTGAATTTTATGATAATATGTGTACTTGAAATTGCATGTTTTGAAGTGTCTTGTATACCTTGCCTAATTAATTGACTTAGTGATAGTCTCACATTAGGGATTTAGAGGATGATTGGAAAGCGTAAGTGACCTTTGATTCTAAAACACATGTGAGGTTATTTCTAATGCGATTAATTGAATAGTAGATATATGTGTATGGATAAAACAGTATCTTTGTGCAATTTATGTCTTACCATAGAACTTAGGTGTTTACCAAACACAATGTCATACGCATCAAAAACATTGTCATTGAGCTTAATAAGGTGAAAGCTAAATGGTGATAATTATGAGATTTGGGCATGAAGATTGATATGTCTTGGAGAGCAAGCTCTTGAGTACTCAATGTTGTCTTTGGATATGAACTTTGAGGCGAGGGAATACATTAACATAAAAGGGACGGGGCTTATAGGCACAGACGAAAGAATTCTCTAAACCCGCATGTTGCTCTATTGAGTATAGGAAAATGATATCATGCAAGAATTCAGAAGTTATGACTTGGCAATGGACATGTGGTCCGCTTTAAAAAATAAGTTTGGTGCTACATCAGTAACCAAACTCAGATCACTCACGATCAAATTTGACACCTACAAAAAGAAATCAGATCATACAATGAAAAAGCATTTACGTGAGATGTCAAATATGATTTGTGAGTTAAAGACCTTTAGTCATGTGTTGGCCAGACGAGCAACAAGTCAGCGCAATTAAGCTCCTTGCCTCGGTCTTGGGAGCATATGAAGATCATTTGACCCTAGCGAAAATATCCACGAACCTTTGGATGATGTGGTTGCTTTGTCTGAAACTAGAGAGAAAAAGGAGTTAGATCTACCCAAAAAATTAATACAAATGTATATGGCTGAATCTAGCTCCCGAGAAAAGCATGAGCGAGCGATGAAAATGTCAGAGTGGCTTCAGAGACAAAACAAGAAAGCTCATTTCAAAGAGCGCTAACAAAACCCCAACCTTATTGGGAATGTTATAATAGTAGTTTTGAGCCCGATTAGAGGTCGATGATAGAGCTTGAGGGTAGATTAAATTTAAGATACTCAGGACGTCGTTTGGACATGAAGTGAAATTTTGAAAATTGTAACCCGAATGCCTAGGAATAATGATTTTCTTATTATATCGAATGGAGGGGTTTCTTGAGGAATTTGTAAGAATTTCGAGTTCCTATGACTTTGGGCGATATTTAGAAGAAGATAGGAGATTTAAGTGAAGATGATGATTCCGGTGAAGGAATTCGGGGCTGCGTTGAATTTTTCGGAAGTGGGCCGAAAAATCTGTGAAAATGTCGAATATCCCATAAGACTAACAGGCGAAATAAGAGTGAAACGGAATCCGTTGGATAGTTTCGAGTGATCGGCGTGATTCGGATAATATCGCTATTGTCGGTTCGATTTTTAATGATTTAAATCCGATTTCGGTGATTTCAAGGCGCGGAATCCACTTTGTGAAGGATTTAATTAGAATATTTCGTAGTCGATTTGAAGTTTTTACGTGTTCATGAATATTTTGTGAGTGTAGGTATAAAAGCGTATAAGGCAAAGGAATAAAATGATAAAGATGGAGATGTTTTCTTATGAGAGCCAATCAAAACATTTCTTAAGAAGACTAAAGATTAGGGTTTTGTGACTCATTAGAATGGACAATGAGGTTCATGGGCTCAAATGCAATAAAATAAGTTGATTGGCAATATAAAGAAATGGAGGACAAATTGTAATTTAAGGAAAGTTAGATTATTTAAATGGGAGACAACTTGAATATAATTCATTTGGTCTCTCAAAAGTTAAGGCACCCGTATGGAGGAGAAAAAGGGAGAAGAAAGAGAGGAAGAAGGAAGGAAGGAGAAGAAGGAGAAGAACTTAAGTATGTTTTTTGTAGTGAATCAAGTGTCTTTTTGGATGTCTGGGGTTATTGAATTGTGATTGCTTTAGGGTTTTCTATGGAGATTGGTTTGTTCGAACCTGGGGTTTTGGTTGAGAGATCACACAAACCCTTGAATTGTTGAGTTTTGTGGATAAAACCCCGATTGGGAGTATTCGAAGGACTGAATCATGATGAATTTGATAGAAATTGAGAAAGAAATGGATTAGGTTAGGGTTTGACAAAATCAAGTGAAGTAAGGGTTAGGGTTTGATAGTGAATTAGTATTGTGTTATGTTGAAATGGGTGACAAGCCATCAGATTTAAGTGTTTAAAATTGAAAAGAAAAATGGAAAGCAAACACATTTTGGTCGATTTTTGGGCAGCAGTCTCGAATGATGCTGGAAATGTCTGTTTTCTGTTTTGACCAGTTTTGAGCACATTTTGGCCATAACACTCAATTTTGATCCGATTTGAGTGATTTAGTGGCTCGCAGTAAGTAAATTGAAGGAGAACAAAACTGGAAGGGAGTAGCATCACCGAATTCTGATCGAAGTGAAGCTCAAATATTCACTCAAAGTAGGACCGTGTGCAAACCAAATTCTGGTTAGGATTTTGAACATATGATTAGCCGGTTATTTGGACGTAAAGTGAGTTTCGATTGCTCGAATTGGGTGATTCAATTGCAATAGGAACCCACTTAGCACTATAGCTTTAAATAGTATAAGGACATAGTGTCAAAATATGAAGTCAGACCTCAGAGAAAATGAGTAATACAAGCTACATCCACTAAATCGGTAAAATGAAGCTAGTTGGCATGAAAATGCCATAACTTTAGTTGGATCCGATTGGATTGATTCCAATTCCTAAGTAAAATAGATTCCTATAGAATAAAATATGAGAATGGAATGTTTATGGTGGATTAAATGAAATTATGGTTAATGTGTAATTGATTTTCTTGGAAAAGGTGAAAAGGACTATCGGACGGGACGAGGAGCAGGAACTCAACGGGAAGCAGCGAGTTGAGCGGTGAACTGTGAGTGAAAATGATATTTGAGAATTTAGTTTTTTAAAAGTGAATGGTTTTAATGTTAAACTGAAAGTTTAATGTAAGTTTTATGTAAGTATTAAGTTGCATATAAAATGTTTTTATATTGCATTGTTTTATCTTGCATCAATGCATATATTTATATGTGTGTATTAAATATGTATGCATATGTTAAAATTATGAAAGTTTAAAAATGTTTAAAGTATGCATATGTGTTTTAATGATAAAGTAAAGTTTAAATGTATTTATAAATGTATTTTGAAGAAATGTTTCTTGATTGATTGCCACAACCCCCTATGGTATTATGACTGATATCGGCCAGAAGTACTTTAAGCGTGTAAGGATTAAGAGGGTAAAGTTATAGGTTACTAAGCGAGGAGAAATAGGTGTCTGAGGTAATATCCTTACACGTGATAAAGTACTATGGTGGAGACCCTATGCAAAGCGTGGGTTTCTCACGCGACGTAGTGGTTATGGCTTTAGATGTGATTGTCCCTCACCGTCGTGCCGAAGGCTGACTGGTGTGTTTATTCTGGATTCCATCAAAGAATGAAAGAAAGAAATAAAGAAAGAAAGTTTAAGGCATAAATGCTTAAAGGCTTCACTCATTGGTTTTAAATGCATAGTATTTATGGAAAGAAAGTTTAAGGCATAAATTCTTAAAGCATAAATGGATTTTAAATGCATAGTATTTATGGAAAAGAAAGTTAAGGCATAAATTCTTAAAGCATAAATGGATTTTAAAGTACATGATGTTATTGAAAGAAGTTTAAGATATAAATGTTTTAAAGCATAAGTGATTTTAATGGTATAAGTATTTATGGAAAAGAAAGTTTAAGGCATAAATGTTTAATGTATAAATGGTTTAATTGTATAAGTATGTATTATTTTGATATGCGAAATGTTTATCATGATAATGCACTCAGGCTCGTTTAAGCTCCTCTTTTTCCATATGTTTCAACGAAAATATTTTCGGGACACGAGGCCAGTGCATCGGTGATACCCTCACGTGCGTGTGAGTCGGTATGTCGAGGAGACGGCGCATGTGGCTTGCATTGAAAATAGTTGCATATTGTATATGTGAATATTTGTCATGTTTTGATAAAATTATGCATGGAATTGAAGAAGGTTTTAAATGTTTTGATGATTTGAAAAAGAAATAGATGACATATATATGTATATTGTGTTTGATTGGGTTGTGAATGGAGTCTAATATGAGATTGATGAATTGAAGTTTAGAGTGTTTTAAATGTTTCATCGGGTTTTGTAAATTTGGGAAAGTCCAGAAGCGGAGGGAAACTCTGGCCGATTTTCACGAGAAAAAATCTAAGTGTTGGAAAAGAAAGAAAGAAATTTTTTTGGCACTTAGCTTAGCGTATTTTTAAAGATATGTGAAGAATTGTAAGGGGTTAGCTCAGGATTTTAATTATGGTTAGGAAAGTTTCTATATATCTGTTGGAGTGCGGGAGGTCCTACCATGAGATTAATCGGGTCGGGATCGGCTAGTATGGTATGGAAGCGGTTTTGAAATGTTATAAGATTTGAAAATTTTATTTTATATATGATTGTTTTAATGTTTTCTTTTAAGATTTCATAAAAAAAAATTAATTTATGTGATTTAAAATCATATATGCATTACATGACATATTAATTTGAATTCACGGAAAAAATGCGTCGTCAAGGCCGACCACCCACCGGGAGAGCTCTGGCGATGAAGTACCGCCACACGAGGAACATGTTTATGAGTCTATGTGTTCCTGCAGCAGTCTTAGCTAGGGCATACCGCCTCTGAGGTTGTAAGAGGACAGATACCTTTAGAGCGAGATGGCTCGGATATTGCTTCAACATTTAATCAGCCCATTGAGCAGCCGGTGTCCATTGAGAGGGTAAGGAAATTAGAGGCAAGAAATTATGACGATTTATGGGGAGATCTGAAAGGTGTAATTAGGTGGCTAGGGTAATAGGATGGTTAAATTGAAAATCATGGGTTTAATTTAGTTTAAGTGAATCAATGACATTAAGTGAATTGTTAATAGTAATTGTTGAAAGAAAATGGAAGAAATTGAAGAAAGACATAATGATGAATGTGTGTGTGGTGGGATTTTGCCACCTAGGAAGAGTATGGAAAAGTTGATTGTTGCAATAGAGTGATTGTTGGAGGCTAGGAGTTTTTGGCGGACTTGATGTTATTAGATATCCATGACTTTGATGTTATATTAGGCATGGATTTACTATCTGAACATCCATGCTCATAGAAGAGTTGTTATAAGGAAGAAATTTAGGTTCTGAAGCCAAGGAAGGCAGAGGTTGTTTTATGTGGGTTCTGGAAAATACTACCTGCAGTAATATATGTGAGTTATGGGCTAGTAAAATACTTTGAAAGTTATTAAGGTACCTAACCATTGCTATTGGTGAGGATGGTAGTCGAATGGAAGGTGTTGCAGATGGTCAGAATAATTTAGGATGTATTTCAGGATCTTCTAGGTATATATAGAAAAAATGATGAAAGTTTAAGATTGTATATTGATTACGAGAGAGTTGAATAAAGTGAAAATACGCAATCAACACCCCTTTACTGCGGATTGATGATCTTTTTGATCAATTATTTGAGGAACGAGGGTATTTTGAAAATGGATCTTTCGGGTTACCCATCGAGTGCAAAGATTGGAATTAGAGGATGTTCTAATGACTTTGAAACATGGTATAGGCATTATGGAGTTTTTATTCATGCTAGTTGGACTAACTTATATTCAGCCGCTTTATGGATCTTATAGACAGGATCTTTCGGCCTTAATTAGATGGGTTTGTTATAGTATTCATTGATGACATTTTAATCTATTTAGCATTAATGAAGATCATGAGGAGCATCTAAGTAAATTCTATTTACTTAGTATGTAAACTTAGTAAATTCTAGTTACACAGTTAGAGCAGTGTTGCCTTTCTAGGCATGATTCAGTGAAGGGGTTTACGGTGATCCTCAGATTGAGAAAATTGTGGCCCGAAAACCACCTACGAATGTGACAGAGATACAAGTTTTTACAGGTTAAAGCGAGGGTATTATCGGAAGGGTTGTTAGGGATTTTTCAAAGTTAGCGGATCGCTGACTAAATTGACAGAAGATGGTTGTATGGTAAGAACGTAATAGAAAAAGTTCGATGGGAGCTAAAGGGAATTTGACTTAATACTGGTTCTTACAATTCCGTCGGGGGCAAAAGGAAAAGGATATACGAGTATATTGTGATGCTTCTAGCGAGCTTTAGGGAGTGATTAATGCAACATGAAAATGTGATAGCATATGATTTAAGGCAATTGAAAAAGCACAAGCGAAATTATAAGATAACACAAGTTGGTTGTTGTAGTCTTTGCCTCTACATTGTATGGAGCATTGCGATATGGAGTTGCATGTAAAATTTTACAAATCACAGAGCATGTAATATTTATTCCTTTATAGAAAAAGTTAAATATGAGACAGAGGAGATGGGAACTCATTAAGGATTATGAGTGCACTATTGAAGATACCATCGAAATGTTAATGTGTGTGTGATGCTCTTAGTAGGAAGCCTCTGGGTTCCATATCTCACCTAAAGGTTGTGTACCTCCTAGATTTATGGAATTGAAAGTCTTTAGGTGCGAGACTAAATTGAGATATTAGTCTGTGCTAATAAGGGCAAGGTAAGAGCTATAGACTGAGAATACGATCATGATTAGAATTGAAAAGGAAGGTAGTCAAGGCTGGAGTTTAAAAGTTTTTTAAAATACGGGCATATGGTATAGTGATGATAGGTCGCGAGGTTATGTACTAGATGTGGGAAGATTAAAGAAATAGAATTATGGGAGAGGCTCACTCTTCCACTTAGGCGATGCATCGAAACACTAAAATGTATCATACCTGTAGGGAATACTAAAGGTGGAGGGTATAAAGAAAGATGTTGCAGAATTTATTTCTAAATGTCTCATTTGTCAAAAAGTTAAGGTTGAGCATCAAAGATTTGCAGGGTTCTTATAGTCTCTTCCGATCCCTCAGTGGAAATGGGAAAGAATCATGATGGATTTTTATTTCCGCTGCTTGGAGTGGTTATGACGTGATATAGGTGATTGTGGATAGATTGTGAAATCGGTCGATTTCACGCCTATGGAAAAATAGTGACTTAGTTAAAGAAGTTGGTGGGTTGTATATAAAGGGTGTGCGACTTCACGGGATGTGTCTGAAAGAGCCATCTGGACATTGGAAGTTATGCTCCAAGGCTTGTGTGTTAGAGTTTAAAGGAAGTTAGGAAAGACATTTACCATTAATGGAGTTTTCTGATAATAGTTATCATCTGACATTGAAATGAAGCCTTATGAGGCCTTATATGGAAGGAAGTGTAGGACTCCATTATGTTGGGATGAGAAGGAGAGAAGAATTTTAGGTTCATAAATTGTTCAGGCTACAACAGATAATGTTAAAGTTATCAGTGATAGATTAAAGATAGCTCAAGATTGATAGAAAAGTTATGTTGATAACCCAAGGAGAGATTTGGAATTTTAGGTGGGGGATTAGGTATTTATGAGGATATCACCCTGGGAAAGGGTGTTGATATTTGGAAAAGAAGGGAGTTAAGTCCTCTATATGGGACTTTATGAAATTATGAAAATAATTGGAGTAGCGTCTTAGTTGAGGTTACTTTGAATTGGCGAGAATACATGACATATTTTACATTTCTATGCTTAGTATATGGTGATTCTGCATGTGTTAGAGATCAGCAGGTTGAATTGAAAGAAGATTTGGCGTATGAAGAAAAGACAGTTAAAATTGTTGATCAGAAATGATTGAGTTCTTTGAAACAAAGTGATTCCTTTAGTAAAGGTGTTTTGGATGAATCGGTGAGAGGAAGCGACATGAGAATTTAAATTCGAGGACGAAATTTTTATAAGGAAGGAGTGATTGTAAAGCCTTATTGAATGTTATAATAAGTAGTTTTGAGGCCGATTAAGTCCCGATAATGATAAGCGGTGATTAGAATTTAAAATGCTGGGGCGTCATTTGGACATGAAGTGGAAATTTTCGAAAATTGTGTAAGATACCTAAGGAATAATGATTTTCTTATTATATCGAATGGAGGTTTGCAAGGAATTTGTAAGAAATTTCAGTTCCTATGACTTTGAATTGATATTTAGAAGAGAATAGGAGATTTAAGTGAATAGTGATTTCCGGACTGAAAATTCGGGGCCTGCGTTGAAATTTTTCGGAAATTGGGCCGAAAATACGAAAATGTCCGGAATATCACCAAAGACCATAGAGAACTGAAGCCAGAGTGAAGCGGGAGTCCGTTTGGATAGTTTCCGGGTGATCGAGGCGTGGTCGGGTAATAATACGCTATTGTCGGGTTCAGTTTAATGATTTTAAATCCGTTTCGGTGATTTCAAAACCTGGAATCCTTTGTGAAGGATTTAATTAGAATATTTCATGGTCAATTTGAAGTTTTAGGCGACCATAGAGGAATATTTTGACGTTTAATCAGTATAAAAATTCTCTGAACATCAGATGAATACGATAAAATGGAGATATTTTAGCATGAGGCCGTGAAAACATTTCTTAAGGGCTAAGTTAGGGTTTGTGACTCCTTGGAGATGGACCAATGAGGTTCATGGGCTCAAATGCAATAAAATAAGTTGATTAGCCAGTATAAAAGAAATGAGAGGACCAAATTGTAATTTAAGGAAAGTTAGATTATTTAAATGGGAGACAGCAAAATATTCATTTGGTCTCTCAAAAGTTAAGAACACCCGTATGGAGGAGAAAGGGAGGAGAGAGAAGAGAGGGAAGAAGAGGAAGAAGAGGAGGAGGAGAAGAAGGAGAAGAAGGAACAAAGGTATGTTTTTTTTTGTAGTATGGAATCAAGTGTCTTTTGGATGTCTAGGGTTATTGAATTGTGATTGCTAGGGTTTTTCTATGGAAGTTGGTTTGTTCCAAACCTAGGGTTTGGTTGAGAGATCACACAAACCCTTGAATTGCTGAGTTTGTGGATAAAACCCCAGTGGAATTATTAAGGTTGAATCATGATGAATTTGATAGAAATTGAGAAAGGAAATGGATTAAGTTGAGGTTTGATAAGTCAAGTGAAGTAAGTTGGGTTTGAGTAATGGAAGCGGAGGAGTGTGTGTGTTGTGTTGAAGTAAGGTATGTGTCAGTTGGCTGTTTAAAGTGAAGAAAAATGGAAGATAAACATTTTGATCATTTGACACAACGATCTCGTGCAGAAATATCATATTTTCTGTTTGACCAGTTTAAATATTTGACCATAACTATAATTTGATCAGTTGAGTGATTAAATTGTGATAAATAGGTGAAGGAAACAAACTTCAAGAAGATAATATCACGATTCTGGTCTAAAGTGACTCAAATATTCATCGTGGGACCATGTTACAAACCAATTCTGGTTCAGTTGTTTATAGTTGGTTATTGGACGTGAAGTGAGTTGGTGCTCGATTGAACGATTAATTGGAATAGACCATACTTTCATAAATAATGATATAAGGACTTGTAATTGTCAAATGATCAGATATCGGAAAAACAGTATTCAAACCATCGCTGAAAAATCGTTGACGTATTTGATTATTGAAATATAACTGATTTTCTGGATGATCAGTTGGTTCAGTTCGTTTCTAAGTAAAAACAGATTTCTGAGAGAATAAATACAGAATAGTGTTTATGTTGATTAATGAAATTATGGTTAATAATATTGTTTCTTGAAGAAATTGAAGTTAATCAGACAGAGCAGAACTCCATAAAAACTCAGGCAGGTTCAAGTGTTGACCTTTGGTGTATTGCAAGATTCAGTTTTTTAAATTAGATAGTTTAATGTGTGACTAGTTAATGTAATTTAATATAATCTTCAGACATATAAATATTTTATATTATTGTTTTTATCTTTATCAATGCATATATTATATTATATTATTAATATCTTATAATATTGATAAATTATGAAAAGTTAAAAATATTTAAAATAATAATACATGTTTAAACTGATAAAATCAAAGTTTAAATGTATTTATAAATGTTGTTTTGAAGAAATGTTTTGTGATGGTTTATAAACCACTACTGGTGTTGATGTCGTGATGCTTTGGCGTGCAAAGGTTCAGGGGCAAATTCATGGGTTTTCTCATGGGGGAGGAGGCCAGATTGATATCATCTTGTGATAAGTATAATTGAGACCTATGCAGCGTGAGTTATAGCGAAATGATGGTTATGACGATGTGTCTTTCTGAGTGTTTTTGGAAGCTGATTAAGTGTGTTCTTGTTACCTAGTTCCATCAGATGAAGTGAGAAGAAGGTTGGGCATGTAAATATTGACACCAATGGTTTAAGTATGATGTTGTGGAAGGTTTAAGGTTAAATTCTTGGCATAAATGGTTTATTTTATTAACTGGAAGAAATTTAGACATAAATTAGCCAAAATTTCAAGTGGTTTTTTAAATACTTTAAATGTTATTATAGAAGAAGTTCTAAGGTATAAATGTTTAAACATAAGTACTGATTTTAATGGTATGAAATATTTTGTGAAGAAGTTAAGACGTAATGTTTAAATAATAATGGATTTTAAGTATATAAATATGTTATTATTTGTGATATCTTGTCATTATATAGTAAACCTGTACTCCTTTGACTCGTTCAGCTCATCTTTCATATATTTAATAATCATTTTAGGATTAAGACAGGTGCATCTCCATTAAATACTATCATCTGGTAATTAAACTATAGGAAATAACATGGTGCGTTAGAAAATATTATATTATACTCTATGTGTTTATATTTATCATAATTTTTAATAAAATATTTTTGTAGATGAAAGGTTTAATGTTGATGATTTTGAAGAAAAATAATGTATATACCATATCTTATGTTGGATTGATTTTGAACGAGTCTAATATGGAGGATTGATGATTGAGTTGAAGTGTTTTAATGTTTTAATAGTTTGTAAAATTTAAAGGGAAAATCAGAAAAACGGAGAAACTGGCGTTTTTGAAAATCTAGTCTTGAAGAAAGAAAATTTTTTGTATGACAACATTGTTTTAAAGAAGATATGTGAAGAATTGCAAAGGATTACAAACTCCAGGTTTTGGTATGGTTTGGAAAAGTTCTAATGTGACGGGTTGGTTGCAGTTCTTGAGATAATCAAGTCAGGTTATTTTGGAAAAAGCTGGTGTGAGTGACGGAAGACGTTAACAGGAAGACGTAGTGAGATCAGTGGCTGATTAACCACAAAGAGCATTTATGGTTGAACCTAGAAGGTGTTGGCTATACTAAAGTTAGTGAACTTTGCGTAGCTAGTTCTGTTTTCTAACGAGATACATATCCTTTGTGGATTAGACTGGGAGCGACAGGACCATGTAGCGAAGGATAGAGACCGTGGAATTTCGTGAATACCGCAATGGAGCAAAAGTGGATCTATGTTATATGATGCAAGAGTTAGGTTCAAAGACAAACACATGCAAGTTAGTCTTGTAAGGTGGCGAACTTTACTATTGCATGATGTTCTCTATGCTCATGATTTGCCGAAATTTAATTTCAGTGTTGATTCTGTTAAAACTAGGTTTTAATATGTATCTTGCTAAGAACAATATTGAATTGTCTCTAGGAACTACTCATTATGGATCTCTGGTTATGTATTGAATGGTTTATTGTCATGAATCTTTGGTGTATGAATGTAATTTGAGTTATTCTATGATAAACGTCTTCCATATAATTACGAGATAGATGTGGTTATGGCATGCTCGGCTTAGCCATATTAGTCAAAAATCGAATAGATAGGCCTGATTAAACAGAGCTCTTTGCCTAATTATGACAAAGTAGATCTGTTTACTTGTGAGCCTTTGCTGGTGGTAAAAATACCCGAACCATTTAGTAAGGAACGAAGCGAGGACTTCCCTTTCTGGTGGTCCATTCAGGCATATGTGGTCGATGAATGTAAGGGAAACAAGGCATGGGGCTTATGTTCATCACATTTCACAGGATGATTATACTCGCCGATTATTGTATTTGACTAAAGTCATAAATCAGAGCAATAAGTTGCTTCTAAAAAAGCTATATGAGCTTAGTTGAGAATCAATTAGATGAAGTAAAAGCATTAGAAGCCGTCGAAGTCCTTGAATATTTAATACGATTAGTTTAGACAACTATGTGATGAAAAGGAATTCAACATCGATTGACTATTCCAAGGACTCCACAAATCTCGTGTTCTTCGGAAAGAAGGAAGAGAGAAATAGAACGCTCCTTGAAATGGATTAGGTCTATGATGGCCACGAGTAATTGTCAAATCACTTTTGGGGTTGATGCCTTATTAAGCGCCACATTTATCCTTAGTGTGCCTAACCAATCAGTTCCCTTTCGCTCCGCCTGAGTTATGGACAAAAGAAAACTGACTAAGTGTTTTAAGACCTTGGGGATGTGACATGTTCTTAGCCTCGCATACAGCCTAAACTAGGTGCGGGAAAGAGAAATTCATCTTTATAGATATGGTAATTCGAAAGGGTATGTGTTTATAGGTGAACACAATAGTGGGAGTCTCATAGAATTTGAATCACGAGATGTCACATTCTTAGAGAATGATTTTCCTCAACAAGGTGATATCAATAAAGACTTGTCTTTCTATGAGACCATGGATTTTGGTGATCAGAGACTCATAGGTTGAATGAGGAGAGCATTTTAGAAATATGTTTCCAACTCAAGTGCAGAATGATAATGATCTTGATCAAAATAGAAGTAATCCAAATGGGAGTACTCAGAAGCAACTAATGATCTGGTCCAAGTGGGAGCAATTTGAGGGATAATAGAGGAATCACATTTCTTCGGAACCTAAATTCTTGACGTAGTAGTAGACAAAGGCATTCCCGGAAGTAAGTCGTTTGACATTTGGGGGTGGTGAGAGCCTTTGCTTGGCCATTACACAAGATGATGAACCAAGGAATTATCACGGAAGCTCTCTAAAGACCTTGATAAGAAGAAAACTAGACAAAAGCAATGGAAGAAGAAATGGAGTCTATGAGATCAAGATCAAGTTTGGAACGATCTTCGAAAGAACCTTGAGCCATTAGAGGAATAAATGGAGTTCTCAAAATAAAGCATAAAGGCTGATATGTAAAATTGATAAATATAAAAGGCTAGACTAGTAGCGAGAAAGGCTACACACACAACGAGGAAGGAATAGATTATGAGAAACTTTTTCTCTGTTGTAAGATTATAAGTCGTTTGATATTGCTTATGGCAACGATGGATCTTGATACCAATCAGTGATTATGAGAGCATTTCAAATGGTGATTGAAGAAATCTACATCAAGGCAACCTGTAGGTTTGTTACTTGAAGGCCAAGAAAATAAAGTTTGTAGACTTTTGAAGTCCATATATGGCCTAAAGCGATTATTCAAAGACTAATGGTATGTTAGTTTCCATAATACGATCATATTAAATGGTTTTATTATGATTGTGAAGATCATTGTGTATATATAAGGATCTATGGAATGAGTTTATAATTATGTCATTATATGTTGATGATATACTTATATTTAGTAATAGCAAGGAGTATATCAATGAGTAAAGGATGGTTATCATCGATTTCGAGATGAAAGATATGGAGTGAAGTACATATTCTTGAGGTCAGGATCATAGATGCGTTCAAAAATTATTGTCTCACATCACGAGCCATACGTAATAAGATCTGTGAGCGTTACGATGACATTTCGAGCCATCGATACTCCTATTGCTAAGAGTAAGAAGTCTTAGTCGAAGAATGTGTCCTAGAAACTCCCACCAAGAAGAAAGAGTATATGAGAGGTTCCTATACAAGTGCGGTTGGAAATTACGTGTATGCCATGATGTGTCTGAGACCTAATATTTGCTTTCTTGTTGGCATGGTAGTAGATGTCGGTCAACCCGAGGACCGGTACATTTGGAAGCCGAGTTAAAGGATACTAAGGTACCTAAAAGGAGCGCTACTTATTCATTGTGTTACGAGAAGGAAATGATGCTGCTTGATTAAAGGGCTACGCGATCTTTGATTGGGGAGGAGACTTAAGATGAGAGAAAGTCTACCTCGGGTACATCTTCTTACTCAACAGTAGCGCTATATCATGGAGTAGTAAGAAGCAATCACCATAATAATCCCCTGATAGGCTGAATTTGTAACTTTCGACTAGTACAAGAAGCGTATGGCTCAAAAGTTTTGATCACTTAGGTGTAAATGCTAATAGTCTTGATTCGATCTTAATTGGCTAACGTTAAGTCAATGGCAATAGCATACAAGGACACTAAATATCATTATTAAACCAAACACATAGATATAAAATGTAAACTTTGTAAAAGACATGGTTACCTGTGAAAGGTGAACATAGTATATCCCTACGCGTGAAATGGTTGCGGATCAATAAGCAAATTCTCGAGATATATTTATAAAGCGCATGAAATCTCAGGATTCGTAGAATATGATATACTTATTATAATGTTCCAACAATGTTCATGTTGTTGTATTAATGTTGAATAATAAATATGTTTGTTATAAAGCCGACACATTATGTGTGAGTGTTTAATTTTGAACATAACTCTGATTTATTGAAAAGTATGTCGGACAGATAAAGAGATTAGCCCTCTCACACGGGTAATTGCCTCTCATTAATTTTTGTAGTTGATGAGAGATGAGACAATGTTAAACATTATCTAAGTATGATAATCGAGAGCCCGAAAGCTTAAAATATGAATGGCATCAGTAACAAACAAGATGAGATTCTTATTAAAAGATTGTAAGTGAATTAATAATAAAATTCACTTTATCTTGTCTCTCGTTGCGATTTGAGTTCTAATGAACATGAAAGTAGACAAGGGAACTCAGTTAGACATTAAGAATATACGAACCATTATCATCTTGTTAATACATTACATAAAGACATACACTCCATGGGAAAGGAGAAATACCGTAGCACGATGTTTCATACCATGTGTGCAAATTATGACAATATAGGTAATCAAACTCGAGATCTCAACTTTGATGTGAGACCTATAAGGAATAAGAGCCTTATACCTTGCCATATGACTCTATTCTAATTCTTAAGACTTAATTTAATACTTACTATTTTAGAGTGTTGCAAAGGACTATGAGAGATTAGTCAAGCTGGGCTCTTGGAAAAGCAAGAATTAAATTAAAGTTAAGAGATTTGAGAAAAGAGGAAGATCATTAACGTCATCATTTGTTTGTATTCACCGGTATACGATTATAGAGTGTACATAATTGAATCTGATATATGATATATAAGATTGAGATCGTTGAGAGATTTGAATGTGATAAAATGATCTAAGTCTTGTATACTTAAGTCTACTCATGATCTTTTGTTTGTCGAGAAGCTATATATTCCTAACAGATGTATAGCAAAGAGCTCTTAGTATCTTTGGTCACACGATCTATTTTCTTGTATGAATTGATGAGAGCATAAGAGATGATGTTCTCTTATATGATATTAAGAGAGAGCATGGATCCCATTTCGTGCGAGTGGGAGATGTTGGATTTTAGAGTTGGGTATCCCAAAATGGGTCCATGACCCATGATCCATGACCCAACTCAATTTTGAATTCAAAATTGAGTTGGGTCATGGATATCATGGACTTATTTCTCTAAAATCAACACGACTATATTACATTCGAAATCTAAAAATCAAACCCATTGATCACCAGGGAAAGGAAACAAAAGCAACTCAACAATAATAATCTCATTTAGGATAAAATTACATTGTAAATTGAAATTGACATTATACAAATATAAAGATTAACCTATCTCATAATGTTTCTTAGTCTTTTGGATATACAACACAATTAATCCTTTTTGTCATCATAATGTTTCTCACATTAATAATCTTTTGGAAATATTGCAAATAATCTTCTTGATGAAGATTATCTTTTCGGTGAATACCACCAAATTTTCATTTGAATTTTCAAGCTAATATATGTGATTTTCTTCTCGATAGCTAACATCAACTAAATTGATCACATCTCACATACATCATCTATAATTTTCTTTTAATTACTAATATTTTGGAAATATTACAATAATCCCATAGGTAATGGATCATTAAACCCTCACGTCATCCATAATCCTTAAGAGGAAATGTGCACAATAATCTTAAAGTTTATGGGTAAGAATCATCTATCATCCTCGATGCATTCATTCTTTGGAACCTAATGTCCCCACCATAACAAACATGCCTAAAAATGAGCAATTGTAATCTAACCTACTCGCCCATCAATCTCATAAATCACGAATGAATCATTGTTCGGCTCATCGAGAATCACATTTTGATCTCACATGTATTCAACGGAGTGATAAATTCGAAGATGCGGGTTCTTACACAATTTCACCATTAGGAAGGAAAAATCCTCGTCGATCAACGATATAAAGCGATCTCTTAATCTCTTAATCGATCACTGACAAGGGCTCGTCTATTGACTACTTTATGCTCAGCCCCAACACGTCGTGCGTCCTTGAGTAACAAGATTTGTAACAAACTATATTGACCTTGATAGTCTTCTAAAAAATATGGTTGATTTGAATAAAGTCTTTATTAGTAATGAATGGGCATCTCACAAGCTTAATGGACAGTTGGAAGTGAGTTTGAAGAAATACGTTGATCATGAATGTGGGAAGGTGGAGAAGCTGAGTGTCCATCATGGGGCACTTTATACATTAGTTCACATTATTGATTTAGAAATTACGTCAAGCCATTGTCATTTTTGTCTCACGAGTTGATTCAATTGATGAAGGCAAATTTAGACCCACTCAAAGCTAAAGAGTGGGTGAAACATATCATCACAGATCATTAGGATAAAACCTTTAAACATCTTCTTCATGCAATAGGTAACTAATTAATATCCTCTTCACCGATATTCACATTTAATAATATTATGTTTCTATTATTATCATATACTAATTCTCAATAACTATTGCGCAGTATTTGTCTGATCTAAAATTTCAATATAGACCTCGAGTTGGTTGTGACCATGAGTTACTTCAAGATTGTTCATGATAATTTTCTAAGTTAGAAATGCCTGAAAATCTTGAAGGCCTTTGTAATTTGGAAATAAAGTAGGTGTGAGTTTATAATTCTAATTAATTGATTGCATTTATTAGATTGATTTTTTATTTTAGATTTTTTTTGACATTTAAATTCATCTTATACTATTTGAGATGCAAAAAAGGATTTGGTGAATTGACAATAATATCAAGATAAAAAAATGGTTCTAGTAGTGTTAATTCTCATTTAAAAGTACAATTTCATAACTATTTTATTATTATATATTGAATATGAAAATAATTTTGTCAAAGTGGTGTGGTTTTTGTACTGGGAAATCAACGCTCCAAACGATAAGGAATTTGACCTTGAAGGCTTTTTCCCAAACCGCATCATCTTCAGCGTGTGAGATAAATTGGAGCACATTTTCACTAATTCATACCAAACAAAGAAATCGCCTTGCTTACCCTAGGTTCCAACAATTAGTTTTTTGTTATTACAACATGAAACTAAAGATACATGATATGGAGGTAGAGACCGATAAAGTTGCAGAAAATAATTTTCTCAGATTACTTGAGATTTCAGCTTAGTTTTGTGAAGAAGACGAGAATCGACTATTTCAATGGGTTATACCTCTCCATTTAGATGATGAAGATGGAAATCCTAATCCTCGAATTGTTTGCATGTTAAAGAAGCGAGTCAGTAATGTTGAGCAGGTTTATGCGAGAAAGAGTTCATAGTGAAAGTTTTAGTCAAGACACAAAGGAATCATTTTAACCCGCTGTTACTTCTCAACCCTCTTTTTCTTTAAGTGTTGAACATAGTAGTAGAGTAAGTTTTGCTAGTACTTCTACTATAGGTTATGATGACTCAAGAGGAGAGGGAATCAATGATGGTAGTGATACTGAAAATGATGGTAAGGATATTGTAGATCCATAACAAAGTCAATATCCATTGAGTCCATTCACTGGTGAAGATGATTTTATACATGCTACACAAGATGAAGACCACGGGTCTAGGAGAGCCGATCCAGGTATTGGAGCCATTGGAAAGCATACTCTGAAGGCAGCGGAGGATGACACCATCTGATGAGAATTCGTTTTAGCGGAGTTTGAGTCCATAAGTATTGGAACTCTTAGTAGATTCTATCAGTGAGAATAACATATTTCCTCTTTATACATTAAGTTATGGTTAGCCTTCTTTACACCCTTCAGGTTCCATTGGTGAATAATATAGAATGATTAATTATCCTCATGATCCACAAATGTCATTCCAAATTTCATATCAAATGCAAAAAGGATTTCAAACGAGCATGTGGTGAACCCTGTTTCCTATCCATGGAGAGGTTGTGGGTAGGAGTCAAGACATTTATGCATGACATATTCGGAGTTACAATCAATATTATCGGAGCACCATGTCTTGGTATGAATATTGTCTTCATCAAGATAGGATCCCTTCATCGAATAATGTAATGGAGGCGCATCGGTCTTAATTTAGTTTTAAGTCTTGTATAATGTATTCTTGATAAATTATAATAAGATATAAGTCTTCAATAAGTGTATATTTGCTTGTTATGTGTACTTTTATAATTCAATAAACGATTTTCATGAATTTAAAATATTTTATTAATTTTAAACTTCTGGAATATTTTTGTCAAAATATCTATGATATTTTGCGATATTTCGATATATCAGTAAAATTCAGAATTACCGATATATCCAAAGTGATATTTTGTCTTTTAACTAGACAACCACCTTCCATGGCTTTTTACTTCATTATCTCATCTTCTTGGTCAAACATCAACACTCAAATAAGGGTTGTGTGTTTCCTAAGATTTTTATGTTGGTTTATTCACAAATGATTGAGCCTCTTTAGAAGTTGTTGTTCTTGTTTTTTGAAAGCAGGTGTTTTGTTCACCAAAAGAACAGTAGAAACATATTTGGTAATGGAGAGGTTGTTCTTTGTGTTTTTTGTTCTTATTTGGGAATTGAGAGGTTGTTCTTTGTGTTTTTTTGTTCTTCGTATTCTTAAAAGGGATGTTTTCGGAGAACAAGTGAAGTGTTTATGTAGACAGAAATTCCATTTGGAATCAGGGCAAAATCGTAATTTGTGCGAGAATTGTAATTACGGTTAAAAATCCGTAATTAATTCTCTAAATCTCGGATGATGAAACGGATTGCCGTTGGAATCGTCTCGCGAAATCTAGTCGACACGTAAAATTTCGTAATTTTACGAGGTGATCGAGATCGGCTTACGTTTTGAGCATCGCGTTTAGTGCCGTAAATCGATTACCGATGCGACGAAAGGCACATAAGCATGCTCATGTACCATAAATTAGTATGAAATTGAGAAATGAGTGAGAAGTGGACCCAGTAGAGGTAGTACGAATATCAAATCACGAGTAAAAGAGGCGTAACGTCATTTTGAATTGTTAAGTTGAATAAGACGAAATAAAGACATGAGCTTATCTTCTTCAGATGACAAAAGCGAAAACGTGAATGGGAGAACCAGGGGATGCAGTAAGTAGAGATAGGTCTTTCTGGGAAGGTCTTCCTTATACTCTAGAAATAGAGGTGATCGAGACCAGTTGGATTTAGAGAGACGGACGGGGAAGGAAAAGAACGTTCTCTGTGGGCAGGCTGCAGCGTGGACCCGGGTTTGCGAGTTTTGACAACTCGAGAGAGGTAGGGATTTTCTCCCTACTTGCATTTTATTCCCATTTTTAAGGGTTTTTCCATGTTCGGGGTTGGTTTGGCGTGAGGAGACGTTTGATCGATCCGAGCATGGGACAATTGATAGGATTTCTTGGGATTTTCTCACCATGGTGGCGCCATAGACTGCCCGAGAAGTGTTAGGGGCTGTTTGGGTGTTTAATTTCACCAAAATGGCTTTAAATCATGTATTTGTATGGAAAATGCCGGGAATGAGTTGTTGATCGGTCCCAAAACATGGGACCAAATCATGGAAATATTTTTGGACTTCTTGGACAGCCGTGACAGTGGGTGTGGACTGTTGGGAGCTTTGTATCATAATTTATTCCATAAATTATGCTTTGGTGTTATAATATAGGAAATGGGTAAGAAATTCGGTTCCAAAGGTGGGCAGAGTTGGACTGTGGGCTGCCCGATGGACAGCCCTTCTTTGGGATTCGGAGATAAAATCAGATTACGAGTTGTCATAAATTAGATAAAAATCGTCCATGTGTTTTGGTATGAACTTGTATTAAAATGAATGGCTTGAGTTGGTGTGGTGTAGAAATCAATAGGTTAATGCTTAATGAGGATTAACATGAGGTCACAATTATATGGAATATAATTGTGTGTATAGGATATTGGGAATAAAAATTGTGATTTTCTCAATTATATGGAATATAATTGTGAGCATAAACCATTAGGAGATAATATGATTACCGATTGAGCTAAATTGGGTGATGCTTGATGTCATTGAGTACATGCGTGTAATTGTAGTTGATTGAAAAGTATAGATAATTTGATCGAGTGATTTAAATTAAATTGCATGATGTATGATCATTAGCCCAAGTGAGCTAGCACGATGTGTGCATTAATTAATTTACATGACATGATTGTGTGAATTAGTTTGTTTTGTAAATATATGCATGTTTATATGTTTATGTGAATGGCTATGTATTGGAATTTAGCACACATGCATTCCATATGCCTTTAGAACATCTGGATATGGAGTTTGTGCATGAGATGATCCCTAGGAAAAGGTTCGGAGGGAGTAGTCTTAAATATTAAATGGTTGGAGGGTTGTCTAAAAATGTTAATTATCGGAGGTAGCCCAGACTAAAATAATATATCTGCCGTCCCGGACCGACCCGATTGATGTATTCATCGGAGGTAGTCCACGAGCAATTAATATATATCCCATTCGTCGGGCAGCCCCGATTGATATATATTCATCGGTTGCCCCGCTGGCAAATGATAATTCTCATCAGGAGCTTAGGCGAGTGTGAGAGAGGCTCAGTTGAGTACTGGGATACGGAGTTGGTCATGTAGACATTCAAGTAGGATCATGCATTTGGCGGATGTTTGTTTTAAATTCGGAACATTGCCCAGCGCACTTGGGTGGTGATGGCCAGACTGGTGATTCTCCTGCGAGCTTTAGCTCGCCGTCGTGGGATCCCCCTTTTTACAGGTACAAGGAGGGTGCGAGGAGACGGTTCGTCCTTAAGGTTTTATTGTGAAGAAAGCCGGGATGTGGCTGTAGATGGATTTGTACATGTATTGGGGCCTTTACATTTTTAATGTATGTATTGTTTAAGTAGAATCATTAACTCTTGTAACTGTGGGGATATAGTTGGATTCATAGTTTGTATATGTTTTATGGATATTGTTGCATGGGCCCCGAGAGGCCGTTTTATCCATATGTGTATATATTGCATATATTGAATTTGGGACGGGATATGCAGGTTTTATATTTAGGTAGAGCTCCTAGTACAAAGGAGACTACTTGGGTGCTAAAGTGGCGTCGATAACTTGGAGCCTCCATGTGCGCGAGGTTGACGGGTAGTTAAGGACCCCGGGTTTTGAAATGCACGGCTTGGTATCGAGCTTAGGTATCTGAATATCTAGAGACTCGGGTTTGGGTACATCCCCTCACCCACTGGTGGTATGGTGTGGAGTATGGTTTGCCTTAGGAACCTATGGATAGAATTTGGGCTTAAGTATGGTTGGGAAGGCATCACCACTGGCGTGGGTTTTTGAGATGTTGGTTGGAGTATGAGATTACCTAGAAAATCACGGGACAAAACTAGGACACTACGTGCACGTGTGTTGAAGTGTTTCATGTGGTGCAATGAACAATTGACAATTGTGTGTATAACATGGTTTGTAAATGATAGTTGCTAATGTTGTGTGCTTGAGTGATTAGCACATAGATGAGTTAAGAAATATTTTAGAAAATGTTTTGAGTGGTATAGTGTACAAAAGCCAGGAATAAAAATGAAGAGAGAAATAAATTTTTTAAATAATTTTATTGGATGGAAATTGAAGAAAGATGAAGAAATTTAATTTTAAGGTTTCTTGTGTAAAGGCGAAAGTTAAATAAAATGAAAATTTTACAAAAGAAATTGTTTTCTAGGTTGTTCTGGAAAATGAGAGAATGTTAGTGAAAATAAGTTTTGTTAAAGTTATTTGGTTATATGGAGAGAAGAAATAATTTTCTAAGATTTTACGAGTGGTAAAATTGAAGAAAATGGAAGAAAATAAATTTTATAAATTTATTTGAGTGGAGAAAATTTTTCAGTGAAAAACTAGAGAAAGAAAATAAATTTTGTAAATTTATTTGGTTATGAGGTGAGAAAATAATTTTCTAAGGTTTCATATGGTGTAAAATTTAAGAAAATGGGGGTTAAATAAATTTTTTATAAATTTATTTGAAGTATAAAAGTAAAAAAATAATAATAAAATAAAATGATTTTAGTGATTTTAGTAAATTTTCCAATTTGCTAAATAATTGAAAATAATAATAATTATTATTATTAAAATTAAAAGAAAATTTTAATCTGAAAAAATCTGGAATGGGCCTTTGCCCATTTGTATTACAGAAAAAAATTGTATTGCGGGATTTAAGGTTTTAATGTGCAAGAGAGTTGTATTGAGAGAAAGAATCTTGGAAAAAAGTGTATTGAACAGTGATGACTGGGGTTGTATTGCGAGAGGGAATTGTTTGAGAATTTGGATTGTATGTGATACAATGGATTGTATTGTGTTGGTAGGCGGTGTTGTATTACAATACGGCCATGCTTGTGACTCTGTTGGGCGGCCTTGTTGTATGAGGATGGCGTCTTGTGGGGCTCCTTGGTGGGCGACGGCGAGTACGGCGACGGCGCAGCCTTCTTTGAAACTATGTATGAGACGTCTGTGGCGACGGAAGCCTTGAGCCGGGCAGCGTGGCAGCGAGCCGTGGGCCGAGACGGGGAGCGCCGGGGTGCGGCGGGGCGTGGCCGACGGGCCCAGCGGGCGCGCGAGGCGCTCCGGCTGGCGTGGTTGGGCAGGTCTGTGATCTGGCCTTGTGGTAGCTGGGGCTTGTGCACTCGGTGCACTCGGCTTGTTTTCGACCCAATTTGACTCGGTATTTTTCCTGAGTTAGTACATGAACCTTTGTTCATCTTGAATTTTCGAAAAATTTAAAATATTTAAAAATCCAAATAAAATCAAATAAATTTTGATATAAAATTTTCGAAAAATAAGAATTTTCAAAAAAAATAAAATTTTTAGAAAATAAGTTTCATGAAAACAATATTTACATGCAAAATTCATTGCTTTTCTTGAGCTATGTGTATGATTTGTGTCTCGGGGGTTGTGTTTAATGTCTCGGACATAATGGATAGCTAAGTTGAAATCATGATTCTTGCGATAGTTGTGTAAAGAAATTATATGCATAGTGTGATGCGTATAGGAAAAATGGTGAATCACTAAAGTTGGGTGATGACCTTAGGGTTTGCAGATCTTAGGCTGGGTGGTTGGAATTTAGCGCCACTTAGAAAAATGAGCAGATTGAGTTCATGGTTGTTAAGTCCCCATTGGCATGTACATTGCTAGTTAGGCGAAATGAGTTAAATGATTCTTGTACCATACTATAATGGTGTGTGGCTAGTAGAGGACGGACATGAGGGCGTCGAGACGGTGGGCTGCAGGCACTTGACAATTCAGGCATTTGTCGATAGGCCTTTGTAGTAGAGGCGTGGGGTGTTGTAGTGTTTGCTATCGCACGGTAGCATAAGCCGGAGTAGTGGAGACCCTAGTAACGGAGGTTTAGGGCGCGTCATCCTCCCGAGCATTCACAGGGGAGAGGAGATCCAGTGAGTGGCAGTATTCATTGGTTCATGCGAGCGAAGAAAGTGTTAGAGGCTGGGATTGCCTCGGCGGCCGAGTTAGACTAGGTACAACGTTCTAGCTAAGAGAATGAGACTGAATATGATAGGCTGGGCAAGGACCTCTAGAGACCTTAGAGGGATGGTTAGTAGTTCTCGATAGGGATTAGGGCGAGAATAGGTACGATGTGTCGAGGTTGCGAGTTAGAGATCTCGGGGACTCTACTCACGGTGGACTTGAGGATCATGGACATGTCAGAGTTCGATGTCATCTTAGGGATGGATGGGTTGATAGCTTAAAGGGATGAATTCTGGAGTTGTGGGGCGTAGGAGGTCCTTGTATGCGGGAGCCGGTACTTGTGGTGTTTGGGGAGCAATCGCGACATTTGCCTCGGACAGCATACGAGTCTAGGTGTCAGGGACAGTTAGAGGGTTATCTAGCGAGCCTTACCACTGAAGGGGCGAGTGAGACCGACTTAGATCTACCTCGAGTAGTTTGCGGAATGTGTGGATGTTTTCGGATAATTTACTTGGACTACATAAAGCATAGGGATGTAGACTTGGTGAGTTACACCTTGGTATATTCATGATCTCTTGTGACTTGAGATAGGATGGCACCAGGTTGAGTTGCGGGAACTCGAGTCTAGCTCACGGGAGCTCTTTGAATGAGGGGTTTATTAGACCGAGCACTTCACCATAAGGTAGCCCGGTTCTGGTGCGAAGAAAGAGGGCGAGACCGCCGGCGTGCATTGGCTGCGGACGGATGAACGGGGGTTCAACGATCGAGAATCGGTACCCATTCTACAGAGGATTGGCGATTTGTTGATGGTTGAAGGGCGTGAGTCTACTCCAGTAGACCTTGCGATGGTTATCATCAGGCGGGAGTTAGGAAGGCGGATATCTAAGGCGGCGTTTGGGGGCTGTTATGGGCATTATGAGTTTCTGATGATGCCCTTGGTGGCAATGCGCGGCGGCATTCTTGGATCTCTCATCATAGAGATAATTCGGCCCTATTTAGATCAGTTTATGCGTAGTCTTAGTGGATGTATTTGATCTCTCCCGGTCAGTGGGAGCATGAGTATCACTTGAGTGTTTCTATTTGTTTAATAGACCATCGGTTATGCAGCCCAAGTTCGGTAAGTAGAGTGTTGGGCTTACAAATTCGGATTTTGGGACCGCGTGGTGTTAGCATCGGGAGTGTCGTTCTAGGCCTAGAGAAGGTTGAGGTAGTGATGAGTTGGGAGGCCCGAATGTTAATCTTCAAAATCGTAGTTTCTTGGGATTAGGTGAGGTCTGAAACACGAGAATGGGCGAAGTTGATAAGATTCGGAAGGACGGGATCATAAGTTTCACCTACGGGACGTGTACTCCATGGTTGGGGCCAGTCTGACCATAGAGAGAAATCGAGATACTTGGAACACTTTCGGGATACGGTGTTAGTAACAAGAGGAGGATCGAGCTTTCTCCTAGTTCGGAGAAGAGGCGAAGGCTTACGCTTCACCGTAGTTTCGGGGTAGGGCGGGATTGAAGCATGGTAGTAGGATTGCCACAGAGGCAGGGGATCCCAGAGACTTTGGGACAATCTGATCCCGAGTTAGCCAAATTAGAACATGAGAGTATCTGATCTTTCCTCCACACCCTAAGTGCAGATGCGGAGGAACTAGTTTCGATTCTGAGGGTGCTATCCTGAAGCACTTCAGGCGAGATGAAGTGGAGGGGCCGAGTGTGGGTCGAGTCGGGAACGGATCGGAGTTGTGCGCGAGGAGCGTGGTGGACCTTAGGTGTTGAGACCCTTGGTTGTTGATTGTCGGGCTTGACATGGATGAGATGAAGCAACCATCGGTTCATCGGTAGTGGGACCTTAAGTAGGGTCATCATACGACCACGGTCATGGAGTTAGGTGAAGTTACATATGCACATGGTTGGATGTGTGTATGCGTAAATTCCCGGGACGAAATTCCTTTTAGGAAGGAGAATGTAAGACGAAATTCCAATTCTGGAATAAGGGCAAAATCGTAATTTTAATTACGAGAATTGTGATCTTGTTAAAAATCCGTAATTAATTCTACAGATCTCGGGATGATGAAAGCGGATTAAACGTTTGGATGATGCTCGCGAAATCTAGTCAGCCACGTAAAAAATTTCGTAATTTTTAGAACGGTCGGTCGGCACGTTTTTCGAGGCATCGCGTTTGGTCTGTCGTCGGGTTCAGTCTGACGAAGGCACACATATAGCGTAATGCTTCGTGTCTGTAAGTGGTATGGTGAAATGATGAAAATGGACCAGTAAGTGATCTTAGAATATCAAATCTGGTAAAGAGGGACGTAACGTCATTTTGGTGTTAAGTTGAATAAGGCGAAATAAGGAGCGACACTATCTTCTTCAAATGACAAAAGGCAAAAACGTGAATGGGAGAACCAGGGGGATGCAGTAGCCGGACGTCTTTTACGAGAGAGAGAGAATTAACATGCATATATGAAATAAGTGGTCGGACTAGTTAGATTTCGACGGACGGGAAGGCGTTCACGCGGACGGCTGCGTGGACCCGGGTTTGCGAGTTTGATAACTCCGGGGAGAGTAGGATTTTCTCACTCTTTGCGTTTTATTCCCATTTTTAGGTTTTCCATGTTCGGTTGGTTTGAGCGTGAGGGCCGTTGATCGATCTCGAAACATGGGACCGGGTGTTAGGATTTCTTGGGAATTTTCTCACCATCCGTAGGCGCCCTAGACTGCCCGAGAAATTAGGGGCTGTTTGGGTGTTTAATTTCACCAAAATGGCTTTAAATCATGTATTTGTATAAAATCTGGGGAATGAGTTGTTGATGGGTTGAAAGCATTAGGACCGAATCATGGAAATATTTTTGGACTTCTTGGACAGCCGTGACAGTGGGTGTGGACTGTTGGGAGCTTTGTATCATAATTTATTCCATAAATTATGCTTTGGTGTTTATAATATAGGAAATGGGTAAGAAATTCGGTTCCAAAGGATGGAGCAGGAGTTGGATTTGTGATAAAATTGGACAGCCCACTGCTGAAATTCGGGACTGTTAAAATCAGTCGAGTTGTATCAAATTAGATAAAAATCGTCCATGTGTTTTGGTATGAAGCATGTGAAATGAATGGCTTGAGTTGGTGTGGTGTGAAATCAATGAGTTAATGCTTAATGAGGATTAACATGAGAGTCACAATTATATGGAATATAATTGTGTGTATGAATATTGAATAAAAATTGTGATTTCTTTCCAATTATATGGAATATAGTGTGAGCATAAACCATTTAGAGATGAAGTATGAATTGCTCAATTGAGCTAAATTGGGTGATGCTTGATGTGTTGGAATTACATGCGTGTAATTGTAGTTGATTGAAAATATGTGTTGGTCGAGTGATTTAAATTAAATTACTCGTGTATGATCATTAGCCCAAGTGAGCTAACTTTGATGTGTGCATTAATTAATTTACGTGACATGATTGTGTAAATTGGTTGTTTTTTTGTAAGTAATATGTTTATATATTTACATGTGAATTATTGTATTAAAATTGGCACGCATGTTAGACTCACTTATGCCTTCAGAACATCCACAGGACTATAGGAGTTTGTGCGTAGGATGGTCTAGGAAAAAGGTTCGGAGGGTAGTCTAAAATATTAAATGGATTCGGAGGGTTGTCTAAAAATGTTAATTATCGGAGGTAGCCCAAAGCCCAAATAATATATCGGCCAGTCGGAGGCGGCGGAGTTATTCACTCTCATTCATCGGAGAATTAGTCCTGAAGCAATTAATATATATCGATGGTCGGATGGCCCAGGTGATATATATTCATCGGAGGGTTGCCCACTAATAAAATGATAATTCTCATCGAGGCTTAGGCCGAGGAGTGTGAGAGGGTCGATGAGTACTCGGGATGCGAGTTGGTCATGTAGACATTCGAGTAGGATCATGCATTTACTTGAATGTTTGCATTAAAATTGGAACATTACCGCATGGTGGTGAGTGCCATTGGGGCTGATTCTCCTGCGAGCTTTAGCTCACCCCGTGGGATCCCCCTTTTTGGTCTGCCGAGGAGGTGCGAGGGACGAGTTCGATCCTTGAGAAGGTTTATTGTGGAGAAAGCCGGGATGTGGCTGGTGGTTGTACATGTATTAGAGCCGCACATTTAATGTATGTATTGTTTAAGAGTAAAGATATTAACTCTTGTAACTATTGGGGATATAGTTGGATTCATAGTTTGTATATGTTTTATGGATATTGTTCGTGGGCCCCGAGATGCGTTTTTATGCATATGTGTATATGTGCATATATTAGATTTGTTTGGACGGGATATGCGGGGTTTATGGTGGGTGGGAGCTCACACGTACAAAGGGAGACTGCCTGGAATTTTAAAGTGGCGATCGGTTAACCCGACCTCCACTAATATTCAGCGGGTTGGCTTGGTAGTTAACGGACCCAGGGTTTTGGGGCGTCACGGAGTTTTTCGTGCTACATCGAAAAGTAAAAATTGTTACCACTATTTTTTAAAGCATTTGTGTTCTCAAAACAAGGAACTTGGGAGAACACTTTTAGTTCTCAACTTATTTCTTTTATTTTAAAAAACATAAAGAATACAAAAAACAAACTCTTCATTTCATTTTTGTTACTTTATACTCTTCATGTTAAAAGTAATTTTCTATTTTTAACATACTCTTCCACAAACTCTTTCAAGGTTAAATTCTTTCAACTAAGGTTCAATAAACAACTTAAAATGCAGGACCAGTGTCATGGTCTAATGAAATTCAGAAATTTACCACTAAATATAATGCCATTCTTCAAAGTTTGATTTCTTTTGTTTCTTTTCTACCAGTGAAGGTGATTTCTTGCCCTCACATTTTGGGGTTGACTTTTTTTGGTATAAAACATTTTGACTTTTGACCATACGAGGTATACAGTCCAAATGATAATAGAGCACCACCAAATCATTCCTACCTTCTGGCCCTCCATTTCTTTCATTCTCAGATCTAACATTACTTGGATTCCACCCTTTAAGTCTTAAGGCTTAGTGCTATCATCCAATTCCTGCACTAAATATTAACCAGTGGATTTTATGTGATCAAATATTAGTCAAGTTTCGAACATATGAAGAAAAAGCTTGATCAAGTTTGAGTTTCAAGTTTTCTAATCGAATCAAAATCGAGTTTGGCTTTGTATCGACTCGATTACACCCCTAGGCGCAAGTAAGCAAGGAAAGAACACCATTAAATATCATCATCCAAGCCGAAAAAGGATCAATTACAATGGCATGAAATCTTGGAAAAATGGGAGCTTAGTAAAGTAAATAAGTTAAGGCCCTGAAAGATACAAATCTGACCATACTTTCAACAATATACACTACTCGGAACGCAGAAGAAGAAGAAAATGAGAGGAAATAATTCTAGAGGAAGCAGCGACTACTGTACCCAACTCAACTGAGTCTAAAGATGAGCTCCATAGCCTAGCTATCCCGGGACAGTTGCTGACTTTGATCTTGGCGCGTCCGCCTTGAGAGGGAGAGGGAGAGGTCAGGCTGCCTCGGGTTAGTCATGGCAGGGACGGAAAAATAATCAAAGAAAAGTGAGACATTTATGTTTACTTCAGTTCAGCGTGAGATTTCAGTGCAGTGCAGTGTTAACTGGAGGGCCACAGGGAGCTGAGTTTGGATGCGAGTTTTGCGGTTTTGTAGTCGTCTCTGAGCTGAATGAACCTGAAATCCCAGCCCCAAAAAATGTGATCATTCTACTGAGAGAGAGAGAGAGAGGCAAGATTACTCAAGATGTGGATGGATTTGGTTGAATGTTAAGGATGAGAGGATTGAAAGATTTGTATATATCCTTGGGCTGTCTTAGTTCCAAGAAAGTTCAACTGATGAAAAAGGCATTAATAGAAATGACTTTGTTTTTGTTTGGTTAAATCATTTTTTGAAAACCAGATTCTTGAGAATGGTTTTAATATGGCTGTAATTTAGGTCTGTTTGGTTCTCTATAAAAAACATATTGACTTTAAATTCTGTTTTCTTTTTATATTTTTCCTATCTATTCACTTTCCTGCATTTTCCCTCAAACCAAATAAAAGCTAGTTTAACAGGAAAGAAACATGTTTATCACAGCTTGTGACAGTGAAAAAAGAAAGGTTTGATCCAATTTAGGCACAAAACAAAAAGTGTTCAACAAAAATCCAAATTACTTGATGTATTAAACAAAACTCATACCTTTGTGCATCTTTCCGAATGCTGGGGGTACCTTCAAACAAGCTGGAGAAGCTTTCAGAGCAACAGTAAAACATTGGCCATACAGAACAAAAGTTGTAAGTGAGCTTCCGAAAATCTGTTTCAGTTTGGAGCACTTGAAGAAATGTAGGGAAAGAAAAAATCTTGAAAAATTATTTTTATATTTTGTTTATGATGGAAAATATAAGAAAATCAAATATAATCAAAAATTTACGTATTTTTATAGAATTTAAGTAGTCACAATATGATGAGATGAATAAATAAAATGAGTTTGAATAAATTCTATTAATTTATTAAATTTAAATTTTTTTTTATTTTCCTCTTTATTTGCTTTCATTATCTTTTAGTCGAAATGGGCTAAATGAATGATATAAGATATTCAAAAACTTTGGACCTTACATGCCCAACAATTCAAATTTCTCGTCACGGTAGGAGCGTTAAAACTGCGCACAAACTCGTATGTATCTGTTGTAATCACGCTTCAATCGCAGTCCACCACTGCACGACAAGAGGAACATTGACAAGTAAATAAAACAGTTCAGCCATTTGCTCTGAAGACAATTATACAAAGGAAAGGAGCATAAGATTGAAATAGGCACAAAACACGACAGAAAGTCGAGTTACCTCGGGTTAAAAGTGAACTTCTGCCAATGATTAAGTAGCCCTTTGTGCAATTGGTTTCCCTATCAGCTTATTCATGTTATCACTTAAAAAGGTAATGAAGAAATTATGCACCAAATAAAGTTCAAGAAAATGAGAGAATATGGATTTACTCTTTTAATCAGGACAACTGTGAAGAAATGGACTTACGTAATTCAGTGATGATAGGATATGAAATGGATTAAATTGATTCCAGCATTCAAGGGCTAATAATTCTTAACTCATTGCACAGTTTTTTTTCTAGCTAACCATTTACAAAATCACAACTCTACCTAATCAATACCAGCAGGTGGTGCTGCAGATATCACGAGAATCTTATTTCAAATCATATTTACAAATAACAACATCGTAAATTTAGTTTTAAATCATATAGACTCTCATAATACAAGTCAAGATTAAATAAATAAATTAAAAGAGATAATCCTTGTTATAAACTTCTAAATGGCTACAGAGGCATCTTGGTACAATACTTGGTCTTCTTGTGCTTTCCGGAATTGGTTGGGGGTGGCGCGAACAATCCGTTATAAGCGACCAACAAAGGCTGTTTTATAGGATATGGTTTTAATATGAATGTCTTTTAACATATAAGGGACTTTATACCATGCGTGAAAAGTCAAACAATAAAACAAAGTCATAATGGACTTTGAATCGATAAAATGGGGAATAAATTATTACAGGAAATTAAGGCCAGGCATAACACCAGTGCAAATCGATCATAGTATAGCGTAGAAGCCTATAAAAGAACGAACTATAAGATTTGGGTTTGATATGGATCGTCTTTTTAACATCTTACTTTCACAAAGAGTGGTGGATTAAGCTGCCTTTTCATTGCTGTTTCGTAAAATAAATATATGAAAACTATCTTAAGGGAACAACCACATGAATCCACACATCCATCGAAAGAAGATCATGCATCTTACACTGATTTGTATTTATATGAAACCATGAAAAGTCAAATAAGTGGCTCTAAACTGCTTGATCACACAATATATCATTGTGGAAGATAGCATAGAATACAATACCATACCAATTCAGTCCAGATTGTATTAAGACCTTCTAAGGCAGTAGATAAACCTCAAGCACACGAAGAGGAATTACATACAACTCTATTCAAGAGATGAAAAGAAAACATCAATTGGCATCCAGAAGCAACAAGAAAATAGAACAAAACAGCTATACGAGTTTCTGTTGCAGAAAATGGAGCCGTCTCCAAATAAAAATAAATAGAAAGAAGATGAAACACAGTCGGTTCTCAAATCTTTTAAGTGATTAAATCTTTATTTCAATGCTATGAGAACAAAATTGAGTTGCTTCAAATGCTCTAAGAAATAAATAAAACCATTGACTGGGTAAGTTTTGTAGGACAGATCAATGGGACATAATCACCTATAAAAAACATAAGTCATCCACTCCAAGAATCCCCAAGAGATTTGGAAGAATAATTGTTTCTGGAACTTTAGGTTCCAAGTTTGTCGATATACCTAGTGCAGGCAGTTGTTGAGTCGATGGTCGGAACAGTTCCATCATCAGGCAAGCGATAATCTGTTGCCTTCTGTTCCTTTGATAGCAACGATCCACCTGCAAGAATTTTACCCAAATAATAAAATATCATACATAAGAATGAAAAACAAAGAGCACCAAATAAATGTGAAGGACTATAACGATGCTGAATGAAAGAGAGAAAGATTCAAGCATGAAAATAGATGGTAGGGTAGAAATCAAGTAGAACAGAAAGAACAGAATTTGAAGAAAAACACACACAAAAATGCGAGGAACCACCATGCTAATGCTGCATATCTGAGGGTGTAAAGACAGGATATGGTGGAGAGACATACAACTTACTCTAATCTAGATGTCAGATTTAGATTTCAGCAACTACAGACCTCCAGCTATCCACAGTTTCTATGCATTTTTTGAAGCCCTTTATAAGCAGCAGTTTCTGCACTGGACATATGGTAGCCATTTCTTCACAGGAAGCAGCATGGGGCTTGCCATCCACAGGCGCAAAAGCCGGAGATATAGAGTTTGCAAAGTACTTGAGAAAAAACAGAGTGCTGAGTTTGAGATAAATTTCTAGTGTTCTCTCGCGGGCTTAGTTTAAAATGATGGATAGACGTTCAGATGCCAACAAACTTGCTGAACGTAGCCCTGCTAGCACAACGTTGTACAGCCACCATGAAAGATCTGAAACTGCTTTCACCAGCGCAGCAGCAGCTTCTGCCTACGTGATAACAAAGTTTCTTCACGTAATAATTTCTAGATAAATTATTCAATAATTTCCATATAGCATATACCATTGGATTGAGCTATAGAACGGATGAATTAGTTTGCAGAAAAAGTTGGTGTGATCAGATGAAATTTTGGCAGAAGCAGCTGCAGCAGCCACCTCCTACTAACAAATTTTAACATGGCGACAGGCATTTCCCTCAAAGCACAAAACTGTTTGGAATCTCTCCTGGCGTTCTTGCAGCCCAGCTGTATTATGTGCAGACACAGAAAGAATAAAAATACTTTAGTATCCAGACACGATCACTTAAAATGCCTGAGTGGAATTCAACTGAGAGCCACTGAAATGTGGAAAAAAAAAAATCAACCACTTTTTGGTCTAGCAGGCAAGTAGAGCCTTTGCTTTACATTAGTTTGCAAGGTAGCAAGGAGGGCTGTAAAAGACACGTTAATCATCGTTAACAAAAGTTCAACTAAAGAATCTGAAACAACATATGCTCACAGGAGGATCTCTTGGAAAATGCAAAAAGTAATCCTTAGAGGATCAGTCACCCACCAAGCAGGGTGAAAGAATCTCAGCAGACTAAAATCAAAACCTCCTACCACTTATGAGTGTGGGTTTATACAAGTTACAACCACTGGGTAAAGTACAATTACTTTCTATATCGATGGTCTTGTTATCTAGTTCTTAAACTTCCAAATCAAGTTTGAGGTGGTACAAACTTAAAAGCCCTAAAATAGACATCTCCACTTTAAGTGTTAAAATATTAGTCATCACTTTCCCAAGTCCCCAAATCCCTTTAAACATAAAATCTTTCATCAAGAAGACACATGATCATGAATCAGTAACAGTTTTAATAGTCCCCCAACACTGACGACTTTGCATTATACCAGGTGGACTGTGATAGGAACATAAAACCATGGAAGAACACTGACCCTTTAGCCACCTCACTTAGTAACGTAGTCAGCTAGTATGAATATCAATGAAAATAGATCTTTTGTTGTCAGATAGAAAGGTTACGAAGAGATTTTAGAAACTTAAATTCCAAATCTTAGACAAAATTTAGTAGCGATGGAAAATTCACTGAATTCAAAATGAAGTTATAAAAGCACTTTAAATGCCTAATATCAAAATGGAGAAAAAATTGATAGATATTGTACATTCTTTTCCTTTATTGTCTTCTTTTGTATTGGGTCCTGTATCAAAGTCGATATGCAAATGTAGATAGGAGAATAATTTTTGCAGCGAAAATAATGTGGATTCTTTGTTTTCTATATTCGTAGTATGAGCCCGAAGAACACCAATTTGTTTTCGGTGATCGTGTTCATTAAGATCTCGCCAGCCGCCGGATACGCTTCGCCCGCGCATGACGAAGTAAATACCGCCCGTCTTGCCGCCCGGCGGCACGAAACTCTTCTGAGTGCGAAAACACAGATTTGCGGCGCGGGGCGATCTACATGCGGTAGCCACCCGCCCGGCTTGCATCTGGCGGTCGCGCGGTTCTTCCGGCGACGCCGTCCAGCCGTGGCGTGGCGTCGCGCGTGTGGCGCGTGGCTCCTTCTCGATGGCGGGACTCCTCGGGGTCGTCGGCGCCGTCTTGGTGTTCTAGCCCTCGGTGATCTTGGGTGTACTCAACCTCCACCTTTGCGACCTTTTGGCCTCAGCAAGCTCTCAAATCTGGAATTTTTGCTTCAGCCAGCCCTCGACTGATCCTACTCTCTAGGACACGGATTCATCTTTTGTTCATCTTCAAGCTCCCGCAGTCGTGATTCGCCCTCTTATTAGGGCTCTCTTCGATCAGTGGTTCAGTCCTCCGATTAATTGGATGGCAGCTAAAATTCTATTTTTTAAACAATTATCTCTGGATCTCCCTCTTATCACATCGGAAAAATTGATTGAGTAGTAAAGAATTATCTCTCACCGGTGTAACTACGTGAACTCTGGTTCATGGGACATAGTTATGAGGATCATCTTATTACAGGAGGATGCTATACCTAGTGTTGACAAGGTCTTATTTGGAAGAGAAAATAGATGCCTGACTATAACGCGTGTTGTGGCGGTCGGTTGATCCGAAAATTTTCTTCGTCACCGGGCTTACAAGACATGTTCTAAGTTTGGAATCGAGCCAAAGCTACATACAGAATAGTATCCGGTGTGTTTATAAGGTTATACGCTGTTAATATCATGACTTAGACATGGATACATCTAATTATATTGGCAGGTGCTCTCTTAAGGAGGTTTAGAGCATTGATGCACTCTTACTGGCGACGATTTAGAGACTCCAGCTGGCGGTTGACAAGTTCTTCTGTGGTCCTTACACTCATTGGCCTCGTCAGGATCTTGGGAGACCCTGAGATGAGATTCTTGGCAGTCCATCGATTAATCTTGGATGATGTGTTTGCTTTCGCCTCCTCAGTATCCTAGTCACACAGAGACTTTATATCGATAGCCACTGCGATTCTTTTGTGTTAGTTTCTCATACCAGCGGGAGGCGGTGGTGCGAGTTCGAGACCATGATCTCATTGTACCTATTGCCAAATCAGCTTGAAGGCCTCCCCGTGTTGCGTTATTCCTCCAGTTGCATGGACGGCCTCCGCTGCTTGCACCGTGGCGGTCTGGTGATTCGGTAGCGGACTACGGCTCCTACATCTCGGGGTGTTCCCCCAGCGGCGATTGAGCAGCCAGTGCCTATCGCCGTATCAAGCGTAAGTGAAACGTTTGCACTCTATTTTGAGCCAGGGTAATGCCTGCTGCTGCCTTACTCATACATCTTCTCTTGAATACGGATTCTGAACTGCGGTGCTTCCGATCTTTATTCAGTAATAAGATCTTTTCTCTTCTCTTACTACTACCCCTACTTTACCTACTATTACCTTAGCTAATGGTTCTCAAACTGTGGCTAAAGGTATTGGTTTTAAACTCATCTCTCCCTTCCCTGTCCTCTCTTAACCATCCTTTATACTCCACAGTGTCCCTTTAATCTTATTTCTATCGGTAAAAATCCTTTCGTACTCTTAAACATTTCATTATCTTTTCGATAAAATTTGTGACCTTCTGGGACAGATCTGGGAGGCGGATTGGCATCGGACGTGAGTCACGGGGCCTCTATCACCTCACCTGTAATCATCTCCCTGCCGGTTGCATTTCCACGTCTTCACTCCTTATCAGCGATCGTCTGAGCCGCTAGTCTTTTCCCCAAGTTACAGAAGATGGTTCCTCGTTTTCCAACTGTCGTCACTTGCGTGTGATCACATCGGCTTGGGGACTGCACCGTGTCTCGTTCCCGCAGCGTTTGAATAATCGGGCAACATCTCCTTTTGACCTTGTCCACACTGATGTTTGGGGTCCTTGTCGGATTGCGTCTACTTTAGGCTTTCGGTATTTTGTCACTTTCATTGATGACTATTCTCGATGTACTTGGTTATTTTTAGTAAGCTGGTGAGTTATTTTCTATTTTCGAAATTTTATGCTTAAATTCTTATCCAGGTTGATATTTCTATTCGTGTTCACGTGGTGATAATGCACAAAAGAATGACCACTACGCACCCTTTATTTCATTTATGTCCCAACATAGGATCCTTCATGATCTTCTTGCGTGCTCATACTCCCTCAACAAAATGGGGTAAGTGAAGGCGTAGAATCGTCATCTTATTGAGGCAGCTCGTCTCTCCTCCTCATTATCATGTTCCTTTTCGTTTTGGGGGACGTGTGCTTGGCTTGTTATTTGATTAATCGATAAGCCCTCATACGTATTACATACTCAGATTCCTCATTCCACTTCTTTTCCGCGACCCTGACCTCTTTATTTCCTTCCTCCTCGTGTTTTTGGTTGTACTTGCTTTGTTCATATTCTCACTCCCGGGGACAAAACAAGCTTTAATGAGAGCCATGAAAATGCATCTTCGACTACTCAGGCTTGGAAGGGTTTATGATTGTTATTCCCCTCGGACTCGCCGATCTTCTATAAGGTCTGATGTCGCGCCGAGGCTGCCCTTCTTCTTCTCCTCCTCGAGTCTCTTCGAATTCTTGAATTCTTACCCCTTCCTATCATCTCCTCGCCTAGATTTGTGATCTATCTTCTCGTCCCCTTCGAGGTTTATCATCGCGAATCCCTGATGTCGTTGTTCCTTTCCCTTGAGGCTGTGACTCCGCCCTCTCCTTCGAACCTCGGCTACGCTTTGTTACCTAACTGGCTTGCCCATTGCTCTTGGAAGGTAATCGCTACACTAGCAACCCTCATCCCCATTTACAATTTTTGAGTTACCATGGATTATCTTCCGCTACTACGCATTTGTTTCTACTATTTCCTGTTTCTTCCTAAGAACACAGTGAGGCACTTTCCCATCAGGAGTGACGTGACGACGATGGTAGATGAAATGGTGCTCACGCACTCAACGGCACTTGGGATCTTGTTGTTTTGCGAGTTGGTAAGTTTCGATTGGTTGTCGTTGAGATGCTCTTTAGTAGTTTAGTCACGATGTAGTACGGTTGATCGCCTTAAGGCCGCTTAGTTGCTAAAGGATATACTCAGGTTTATGGTTGATTATGGTGACGCACCTTCTCTCAGATTGCCAAAGATTGCTTGTCCGTTTACTTCTCTCCAGCCATTTGCTATGTGTTCTGACGGCACTACGAGTTGGATAAATCACCTTCCTTCATGGTGATCGCGAGAAGTTTATATGGAGCAACCACACAGTTTTGTTGCTCGGGGGTCACGGTTTAGTGTCGCCGAGGTTACGCGCTCTCTATATGGCTTGAAACGATCTCGGGCATGGTTTGGCGTTTTAGTTTGTTCAAGAATTTTGGCATGCTTGCGTCTGACAAACCATTGATTTATCATCATAACTCGCCAGACGTGTATTTTATGCAGTTTATTTATGTGGATGACATGGTCATTACGGGCGTGTCGGATAGTATTGGTAAAAAGCGAAGCCCATTTTTCAAACTAAAGACTTGGGGAAACTCAAGTACTTCACAGGAATTGAGATATGCTTCAATCCGGTTACAGTGATCCTCTCCAGTGAGTATGCTTTAGACATCTTGGAAGAAAGCGGTATGTTAGATTGTAAAGCCGGTTGACACTCACATGGATCTAATGTCAAACTTGTGCCGGAATGAGAGTCTTTGCGGAGATCTGGGATATATCGTTGGCGCCCGAGCCGAGAGGTGGATTATTGCGTCGGCGCGAAGTCTGAGTGGAGGTCAGATTCTGCGCCACTTACAAGCATCGAGGCTGAGTCTCAGCTTTATGCAGGGGGCTCACCCAGATACAATCTTGTATAAAACTTGCATTTACAGTCCCCAGGCAACAGTCCTGATATAATCCCAAGGATAACAACATGGATAAAACTGACTCTTGGGCCCGTAAAGACAACTCATCATGACATATCATTGATACATAGTTACAGGGTTATTGAAATGGCTCTTATCTGACATATATCAAAATAGAGGAATTCTAATACATATGGAAAACCGCCAAGCCACGCTGAGCTTTCTTAGCTTCGGCTCCCTAGGATAGTCGTCCCCTGTAGCTCTGTACACAATAAAATAAATGGGGATCACGGCGGGTGAGCTAAAGCTCGGTAGGAGAATCGCTACTAAGTGGACTACTCTTACATTAAGTGCGGTCTGATGATCCAATTTAAACACATTCAAACAAATGCATGATCCTACTTGAATGTCTACATGACCGTCTCGAATCCAGTCTCACAGGCTCTCACACTCGCCTAAGCCTTGTATGAAATTATTATTTAATTAGTAGGCGACCCTCAGATGAATATATATATCAGACGACGCTCCGGTTGATCATAATATTATTATAACACTAATGGTTCTTCCCCTCAGAGTAGATATATATCAAGCTGGGCGCTCAGGCAGTTGATATATTATTTAGTTTAATGGACTGCCCTCAGATGGATATAAATCAATTGGGCATCCAGGCCGGTTGATATGTTATTTAGTTTGGTTCACCTCAGATGATTAACCTTTTAGACTACCCTCCCCAACGTTTACTCTGGGCTAAATCTCAGTATTGCACTAACTCCACATATTCTAGGATGTTAGGTGCATATGGAATCTGCGTATGTAATTCCGTCTGATCTGTCGCATGCAATATAAACATGAATATACTTGCGTAAAATTAAATCACACCAACATATTTATGTAATTAATCCATTTGACATCAAAATTAGCTCACTTGAAATTTAATGATCATGCAGTAATTTGAGAAGATTTAAATCGCACGACCCGACACGTATTTTCACAAAAGTATATGCCAGGAAATTAGCATTAGGAGATATTGAAACCCTGGTTTAATGTTCTGGAAGATCCTGGCTTATCGGTTCACTTAGTGAACAGTAATCAAGCCATTCCACGCTTGGATGCATACCCGAAGCAAACATTTATTACCTGAATAACACTAATCACACCCAACGACTAACATCGGTGGAAGCGATCACGAAATTTGCTCCATTTTCTCTTTAAAATTCCACGATTCGATCTCATGTTTGGGGCCGTCCATGCGAGCGCGTTCACGACCTTTTTCATATCAATACATGGTTAAATCATAAATTTTAGAATTAAAACACCCGACAGCCGTAACGACCAGCATTTCAACATTGGGTTTCAATATTAAATTTAAAAATCAATTCGGTCCAGCTTTGGGGCCCCGTCAACAACACTCAGCGGCGCAAGCCGTAAAGCGTGGAAAAACCGCCAAAAATAGAATAAAAAGCGCTAGTAGAAAATCTACCTCAAGGTTTGAAGAACTCCCCGATCGGAGATCACGCAGCGTGGCACAATCGCGTAGAACATTTCTCCTTGCTTTTGCCGAAGGCGCCAGACGGTCGGGTTGTCATAATCCCCAGAAGTGAGAGCGCTTCTCAACCATTTTCGGCCACTAGAGCTTCTGCTCCTTCAAATCGCGTTTTTTTTTGGCTTTTGAAATGGGAGATGAAGCACTATTTAAAATTTTGTCTCATTCAGCCCATTAACTTTAGAAAAATGACGATTCACGTCTTAACTACAGGGGATTGATATTAAATGACTCGCCGACCGTGCATTTAAATCCTTTCTCTACCATCTACTTATGGTACATGATACATCTTATCTGCCTTCGTCGCGTCGAGAATTAGTTTCTGGCCGACGATCTCGAAAAGCGATGTATTTCCATTGTCTGCCGGAGAAAATTATGAAATTTTACGTGCCAAGCGGAATTCGAGACAATTCTGACGGTATGATCAGTTTAATTAAATACGAGGATCTGAAATTAATTCGCAGTTTTAGCGTAATTACAATTTTTGTAATCAAAATTACGATTTTGCCCTTATTCAGTTAGATTTTTGGTCTTCAATATCGTATTTGTGGGTAAATGAATTATCTCACCGTTACCAAACGAGCATTTCCTTTAGGTAAGTGTTGTTGGTCGGTCTCGATCGTAGTAGCGATGGCGAATTTGGGATGTTGTAATGCGCGTTAACCCCGATATATTAAAAATACGCGGTCGAGGTGTGTTGTGCGAGAATAGAGTCGCACCAGGGTTATTGGTTACGGATCTGCAAGATTAAATTTAGCTCACCAGCGAGATAGACATTCCACTTAAGTCTTGTGTTTCGGTGGTGGTAACTAATATCACGGAAGAGTAAAGAAACAACGTATAGTGGTGAATCTATGTTGAAGCCAGAAATATCGAGCTATGGCCTTAGCGACATATTATATTCATGCTCATTTGAACATCTTCCTCCGGGGTGAGATTTGGAAAGAATGAGCAGATGAAGCTCATACATGATAACGAGAAGGCGCTTGCATATTGCATCTAATCAGTCTTCCATGAAAGGATAAGCAACGTGGGGGAGATTATTTGTCACTTCATTAGAGAGAAAGATCGCATCGGGATGTATGGCTACTAGTTTTGTGGTCGAATGATGTTTAAGCGGACATTTTTACTAAATCTACCAGAGGAGGTCCTGAATTAAATACATTTGTAGCAAGCAGTGCGTGTAATATATATGTTAAAACAGGGAGTGTTAGATATTGTACGATGCTTTTTACTTTATTGTCTTACTGTATTGTGAGTCCTATATATATAAGTCCAATATGTAATGTAGATAGGAGAATAATTTTTTCTGTGGAAAATAATAATATTAGGGATTCTTTATTTTTCTCTCTTCACAGAAATTTTACCTGAGATGAAAACAAAGTGCATCTAGAAATTGCTTCTTCATTCCAACGCACAAACTCTGTAACCACAGTAACAGATATCTGTTGGTGAAGATGCTACAAGCTCCTTTCAAGCGCAATGGTCCCAGATGATTCAGATAGCTGCTGGTTTTCAGCGCATTTCTTCCATCTACATGGCATAATATAAATCGGATGGATGTAATTAACAGAGAGTGAATCCACTAAAGCCAACTCAAGTTTATGTTTCACATGGTTCACAGAAAATATTTGATTTACACAAACCTTTGCATGATAGAGTTGTCCAAGAGAAGCCTGTTCATGTTAAGAACATCAAATTAAATGCTTTACATGAGATAAGGGAAAAGTAGGTTTTTGGTCTGAGTTCATCTTCCCAATCAAGAAGAGACTAAATGAAAATGCAGTTTGTTTTTAAAAAAGAGATTATAGCCTATGGCAACATTCATTTGAAAAATCAAAGCTAATCTTTGGTAGACCAGTAAGAGATCAAAACTCACCACCAAGTTAATGAAGAATAGATTATTAAAGGTTCATTAATTTGATAAAATACAATGCCTATTTACTGCTAGACCTAGCAAAATAAACTAGATACATCAGAGCATTGATTAAATAAAAAAGTACATATACTTTGGTTATCCATTTACCCCAGCTCTTTGTTACCTGTAACAATATTACCCTAAAGCCAAAGGTTATTTGAGCAGGATAGAGATGGACAAGCACATCAAAAAATTCCAAGAAGAGACCACACTCATTTTTTGGGCCGGATAATAACATCAAACCACAGGTTTCACTACCATGCAAACCATTACAAATTGCCAAAATTTTGCTTACATTATAGCCTATAGGATTCAGTCCAGAAGTAAATCTTCTCAGGGGGAATTTCTCCACTTTGGGACCACCTAATCAGCACCCATACATCAGTTGCAAGCTTTTCAACATCATAATCTAGAGGAGTTCCGCAACACTGTTGCATGTATCCTCTCTTAGGATACCTTCATATTAGGCTGATCATGTCCTAGTATCAGTATACTAGTAGAAATGGCAACTCAATCAACATGGTTGACTTCCATTTTATCATAATATTGTTTATCCCATTAAATGCCTCCCCTTTCAATAGGATTTGCTGAAGGTGAGAAGCCAGGGAGTTTCATATCTACAATGGAGTTAACAATGATTGGGTATAGTCATTACTTTCCCTCAACATCCAAGTCACCACGTCCTACAGCTCGTAGATCTCATAAGTTCTTGAGTTTTCTCATATGCCACTGCTAGCATTCTAAGATACTGCAGCCTCAAGTCAAATAAAATGAAGTCAAAATTGATCATAAATTCAAATTGCTATTCAGTCAAATGGAGAAAATGAAGTGCAAGTAATTCAACTCACTAATAGAAGTCCGCCTTCTTCCATAGGAGGCAAATTTACAAGGGAGGGCTTCACCAATAGCTTATCCAGAAGTCCTGTAACCCGCTGCTCCAGAACTCGCTACACTCAACAGTATTTGTTATATGTTTGAAATTATCAACCATTCACATTCACTATCTGAACTTCATTTTAAAATCATAAAGCATAAAGATAGGCATTCCTTCCTTCGTACCTGAACCAAAATTGCCATGACATCATTAGGAGAGGGGAATACAGCCCTTATCGTGACTGCTTCTTTTCGGACAGTATCTGAAAAAAACAAAAAAAATATATCAAATCCATCTAAGAACCCAGTCACTTAAGATCAATACCCATTCTTCAAACCTGTTATTTGTATGCATGCAAGAAGAAAGTCCACAGGCAACATTGCTGAGACCTTGTAGTCCCTGGTCGCAGAACCAATCTGGTATCCGCATTCATGACCTTGTTGGGAAAATCGAGGGTTAGATTTTCCCGAATACACAAATGTTACTATTCAGCGAGGAAATGCAGGCAAATCAGCTAATACAAAATAATGTGTTAAAATAGTAATAACGAAAATAATAACAACTAAAGAACACCAGAAAATTCTGAGGGTTCGGCAATTGCCTCGTCCTCGGGCCGACGAACAACTCCCACTAATAAAAGAATTTACAAACTTAAAACCACAAATCAATTTCCTAAGAAACTGAGGCAAAAAAGTAAATACCCAAAATAATTGGGTAATACTACAAATAATCTTTAAGTGATGAAGGGTGTGTTTTTAGAGAGAAGGGGAGCTCCTTTTATAACTAGAAAGGGGAAGCAAATCCACTCTAGCCGATGTGGGATGTGGTTGCATATTTCTAAAAGACTTTTTCAGCTTAAATCACCTTGAAAAATATGCGAATCCAAATCTAGAAACTTCTCTTCAAGTACAATGCCTCCAATCCGCTCAACGCAATCAAACTTTGCAATGTTGATCAAGTCTAAACAATGATTGAACTTGATACGTTGTCACCACCTTAGTCTTTATCTGGGATTATCATCGGTCTTGATCTTCGAACTAAGACTCGACCTTCTTGATGATTTCCATACAGTAATTACCTCACATCAATATGCTTAAATCAGGTGCATGATAAACTTGGTTCTTCGCTAAATGAATAGCGCTCGTATCACAAAACAACGTAACATTGTTTACGACCAACACCCAAATCATCAAGCAACCCTTGTAGCCATATTAATTCCTTAACTTCTTCAGTGATTGCCATATACTCTGCCTCCGTCGTAGACAAGGCCACTGTCGACTGTAAAGTAGACTTCCAACTAACTGGTGCTTTTGCAAGAGTAAACACATAACCAGTAGTTGATCTACGTTTATCAAGATCACCAGCATAATCTGAATCGCAGTATCCAACTACATGTTGACCAACCATATTATCCTTCTTAAATATTAAACCAACATCTAAGGTTTTGAATGTACCTTAGAATCATTTCGCGCGCGATGTTCTTTTCGAGATTATGCATGTACGCTCACAATCCCAAATGCATGTGAAATGTGGGGCCTTGTACACACCATAGCAGCCGTAAGCTGCTTTGCATTTGAATAAGGGAACCTTTGGCATATATTCCCTAGTTCCTCTTACGTCTTTGGACCTTGTGAAGCAAGCTTGAAATAAGGGAAGCGAAAGTGGGGTACTTATAGGTTTGGTCTTCACCAGACGTACCAAGCGTTGTAGTACCTTCTTTCAAATCACGCCGAGTTAAACAAGTGTGCCCCTAAATGCGTCTCTCATTATTTCCATGCGAGAATCTTCTTGCTTCACCAGGATCAGCCGTTTTTTGAACTCCTTGCTCGAGTTGAGCCTTGATACGCATATCTCCCCTTGATTCCTTGATCTTATCAACATGTCATCAACATAAAGAAGGTATATGAAAGATCCCATCCAGCAGCTTTAACGGAAATACACCTGACAGTCAAGAATTGCTTATGGTGTAGTTCGGCTATCATGACCCGTCAGATAAACATACCCTTTGCCTTGGCGATTGCTTGAGCCATATAACGATTTGTTCAATTCCTGAGCCCAATTTTCTTTTTCGACAACTTTGAAACCATGCAAATTTGAGTTATATGAATTCCTCCTCGAATCACCATGTAAGAATCTGTCTTCACGTCGTTTGAATTAGTTCCATATTAAAGCGTACTACCAAGGCTAACAAAATACGTATGGAGGAATGTCACAACAGGAGAAAATACCTTATCAGAGTCAATTCCCCTTTCCGAGCATAGCCTTTAGCTACCGCTTCGCCTCAGAGCTTTAACGTCATTCTTGTTCGAAATCCTTCTTTCTCGAGCATAAACCCATTTGCCCAATTTCCTTCTTTCCTTTGCAGTCTAGCTAGCTTCTAAGTGTGATTCTTCACAAGGGACTGTATTTCTTCATCCATGGCTTTCCACTTTTCTTTATCCCGAAATTATTATTTGCTTCAAGAAAGTTTGAGGTATACCTTCTTCTACCACTGAAATGCATAAGCCACTCATATCTTCAAACCGAAAGGTGTTTCCTAATCTCTCTTCTTGGCCTCCTGATGGCAATTGGTAAATCATGTTGTCACGAGGTTTTTCGTTTGAAACCTCTTCCCTCTCCAACATTCGCTCTTATGTTCTCGCCTCCATCGCCTTCAATCGGTTTAACTAAAGCCCGTCTCAAACTCCATCCGTTTCTCGAGTACCCTCCACCTCGCAGCCTTCCCTCTAGCCGAAAGTGTTCTCTCGACTCTTTACTATCTCACGTTGTTACCTTCTTCAAGATGGCGCATTCATCAAAAGTAACATCCTTGCTAGAAATAATTTTCTTCAAGATAGACACCCGTAGCTCAGATCCCTTGACACCGAGGGTAACTCCCATAAACAATGCCTTTTTAAATTTCGATCCAATCCTAGATTCCTTTACATGATAATAAGCTAGTGGAACCAAACACACGTAAAGTATCATAATCATTTGCAGGTTTTCCAGACCATACCTCCAAGGGTGTTTTTCCATTTTGTGCAGATGATGGTAGACGGTTAATGAGATGACTTGCATACATAATGTACCAAATTTAACTCGTTTCGCTTCAAACCAAAGATTTTGATAAACATACACCGAACTTTCTCCAAGAAGGTTCGACCATGCTTCCGCCACCCCATTCTCACACAAGGTAAAAATTTCTAATCGTAAAGTGCCGAGAGATGCCTCTCTCCTTTCTACAGTAAATAAGAAAATTGATCATTTCGATATTCTGAACCATTGTCAGATCGGAGTACTTTAATCTTCCTCCTTGTATGGTTCTCCACCATTTTCTTCCATACAAGAAATGTTTCAAACACCTCATCTTTGGATTTCAGTGTATACACCCAAACTCTTCCTCGAAAGTCATCAACAAATGTAACAGCAATGTTTACCCCAAGGAAGCCGTCTTGGTTGGTCCCCATACGTTTGTGTGAATATAATCCAATATACCTTCAAGATATGGATCGCGTTGCCGAACTTCACCCTTTGCTTCCCAACACATTTGCTCGCAGTGTCCAACTTGTGCCTGCACCAATAATCCTAGCCAACGCTTGCAAAGATTTTCTTCCAAAGATGGGTCCAAGTCTCATAGCTATAACCCGGACATCTCACGACTTGTCTACCTCCGATATCACGCCGCTTATCCCGACCGGGCCGTACGCCTTGATAAAGGCATGCTTGAGCCCAATACCTTTCATCACCACAAGTGCTCCTGAAACAACTTTCAGAATCCCATTCTGCAGAATGATAGTGAAACCTTTTGACTCCAAGGTCTGTACAAATAGACTTCTTTCAAGCTTCGGCGACCAACATCCGTCACACTTAGTCGACTCCATCGCGGATTCTTCAAACCGATTGAACCGATCCCATCTACCTGTAAGGTTGATTTGGTCCGCCATGGACAATACCACCATCAAGTTCTCAGAAGTTGAAGAACCACTCCTTTCAAAACACATATGAATGAGCAGCCGAATCATACAACCATTCACGCATTTTGGTCATCGATGACACAAGCCGCTGAAAAATCGACTTATCATCTGTTACACATGCTTCGATACACTATTTTTCTTTTTCTCGCGCCTTCGACAGCCTTTCCAATGCCTCAGACAAAAGGCACATTCATCTTTGCAAGTTTGCTCTCGACCGAGATCTTCCTTCTCCCCGGTTTTCTACACACGACTCCAAACAGCGCGGGCTTCACTACCGAGCCCCGTGTTCTAATTTATCTTTTTTCGATCTCATTAGAACATGAGCAAAAGAAGGCTTTTGAATGCACTGCTTTCCTTCCCAATGGCAACACATTAACAATAAGGTGTCTATATTCATCAAGAAGTAAAGCTAACAATATCAAAGTCTTATCAACATCACTTACTTTCTCATCTAAATTAATAAATCAGCTTACTAATGAATCAACTGGGTGATGTGATCATTCATAGTGGTACCGGTTCATAATCGAAGCCTGCATAACTTCTCGTTTCCTCGTATAGAGCTTGTTCTCTCAGGCTCTTCTTCATGAACTTGTCTTCCAACCTTCCATTAAATCTCTGCTTGTGACGCCTCTCTCATAAACGGATATTTCAAATTCTCCTCGAGAGACACACCGAATCGTACTACATGCTAAACGATTGATTCTTGTCCAATCTTTCTCATCAACATCTTCTGGTCTGTTTTCTTCTAGTGCAACATCAAGCTCTTGTTGGAAAAGAACATCCTGCACCTCACACTACCACATGCCAAAGTTATTGGTGCCATCAAATTTCTCCACATCAAATTTGGTATTAGTCACCATTGATCTTGATGAGAATCCTTTCGGTGTAGAGGTTGATGGTGCACCGGATCTCAAAATCACGATTTCACAACAAATAGTTGTCACCGGCGACGTCAATATCTCAATAGAATCTTTCGATGTGGAAGATCGACAAAGCTGCAACCACGTGAGCATACTTAGAAACTATAGGAGCAAAAATGCCAAAAGCTCCAAAAGAACCTTTTCCACATGTGGAAGATCGATAACACCGCAACCACGCAGCATACCGAACCTTGGCTCGATACCAATTGTTAAAAATCCGGTTAGTTTTCCCAAATACACAAATGTTACTATTCAAATGGAAATACCCTACAAATCGCTAATACAAAATAATGACAAATCTAAAATAGTAATAGCAGTAAAAATAATAACAAATAAGAACACTGGGGTACTTACGAGGTCTCGCAATTGCCTACGCTCCCTACGCCAGAGAACAACTCCCACTAATAAAAAGAATTACAAACTTAAACCACAAATCAATTTCCTAAGAAACTGAGGCAAAAAAGTAAATACCCAAACAATCGCATTACTAAATAATCTTGGCGACGGTAAGAGGTGTGTTTTATAAGATGGGGGAGCTCCTTTATAACAATAGGGAGGGGAAGGAATCCACTCCACAACCGATGTGGGATGTGGACGGTATATTTTACAAAAACAATGCACTTCCACGTCAATAAACATTGGATGGCATAATGCTGCATTACACCGGGTGCCCCCGTTAAATCGCATGTAAAAACATAGGTGTGAGAAGAGAGTTGAAATCTTTAATAAATTCACAAGATTCCTCACCAAATTTATTTATATCCAACTCCGAACTCCGAACCGCACTACAATCTCAATGCATCAAGCCTTCAAGGGAAGGAATTGAAAAAACACATACACTCAGGTGGGATTTAAAGTAGTAAAAAAATAAACAAATCAATCAGCTTGACAGAAAATTGATGATTGGAAAAGGAAGACTATTAAACAACTAAATGTTAGAATTTCATTATTTAGAAAGGAATAGAAAGACTATTAATATATGTAAGGCTCTTTTGTTTACAGGTGTTTTTTTTTCATTCTTTGTCCCTATAGGGACTCAAACCTGATCCCCTTCCTATGCCCACCCCAACCCTTAACCATTGAGTCAAGCCTCAGTGGCTATTAATACATGTAAGGCTCTTGCTTTATGAGTCCAAAATTTTAGGAACTCAAAGTTCAGAAACTAATAATTTCCTGTTGACCAATTTCGTTTGCATTTGAATTTGTATAGAAAAATTCCACCAAGTCCATGTTCCAACTTCTAACACTAGTTTATCAATAACCATATAAAAAAAGGTAGCAAATTCATCTAGCGAGATGACAATATCTCCAAATGAGTTCACGATCAAATTCATGATTAACGAAGAATCTCCTTCATTCTTGATAATTTTCATAATTTATGGGTTTATCACATAGGAAAGTGATAATACCTAGGTTTATTCACAAAAAGAAGATCACAAAAGAAAAGACAATGATAGTTTGGTTGCACTGTTCTAATTTTTGTCAAGCCTCTTTTTCATTTTAATCTTCTAATTAATATTAAGAAAGTGTCTAGTTCTTTTAATTTTTGAATGATACCACTGACTTCCATCTTCTCCTATTTTTACAAGGAAATATAAGGAATTAGAAAGATTGTCCTATTAGGCTTTGAAAGGCCCATCAGACTGTGCTCGGCAATCCAATTGGATGATCCCACTTATTCTTATTCACAAACCTCTTTTTGACATTTTTCTTCTTTCTTTTGCTTTATATCTTTCTTTTCCATTTTTACTTTTGTTTTTGGCAATCCTCTATGATTAAGTGTCCCATCACTTAGGTGGTTAGAATCCACTAGTGCCAAGAAGTTTTAAATGAGTGTCCCTGTAGCGGAGATCCATTGACGACTCCCCACCAATTGGTTAAGGGCACCAGGCATTAAATTCTCCTCAAACCTCACCCAAAACACTCAACCAAACTAAAAGGCCCTAGGTTGTAGGAAAGATCCATCTTCTGTCCCATATAGCTTAAAGAAGTCAATGACTTTCGCCTAGTCGGGCTAAGGCATTAGGCTTGAAAGGCCCCTCGATCGTGCTCTAATCTCGATTGGATGACCCATGGGTAGACAAAGAACACCAATGTCCGAAGATTCCAATAATATCGCCGCCGACATCAGTTCTCCTCTACCATGGTGTCACTTAGGCACTCTTCCTCGACTCCCTTCTTGATGACTATTATGCTAATAGGTGAGCTTTCTGAGATGGATTATCTTACGATGTCAATTTTCTTCTCAAGGTCACTTTGAAGAAGACTTAATTTTTGGTTGAGAGAGCTCTACATTATCAATCCTTCCGACTTAATCGGGCATTGAATGTCTTCGCTTCTTCCAATAAAGTCACCCACCAAATTTGGTAAGATCCAGAATGGCTTGCTCAGCTGTAGAGATTGACTGTGGTGATTGAGGCTGAGATGAAAAAGCATATTGTGGAGGTGCAGGAGGTGCATAATGCAAAGATTCTGGTCCCCATGAGAAGTTTAGGTGGTTCCTCCAACTAGGTTTGTAAGAATTTCCATATGGTACAGTTGTTGGAGGCACCACGCACGAAGGCATACTCATCCATGGAGGGTTTCTATAGTTCCTCATGGACTGAAGTATTTAAATTTCTCTCCAAGGGCTACTGACTTTGCTGTTCTTCCTCTAGATATTCCATCGCCTCAAACTACCTAAGTCGCATAGGCCCCGAAGAACACTGACTTTAATCCACTTGCCTTCCGGATTTCTAATCCACTAGAACATGGATTCCTGCATCAAAAACAGGGCAACACAAGAAAACAAAAAATCTCGCAAAGAATTTTTTTTTTTGAAATGAAACAAAAGAAAAACCGACAAAGAGTATAAAAGAAATTCACCAAGATTTCAGACGAGGGTCACAAGTGTCTCCACAACTAGTCAAATGTACTAGGCACCATCCGACAACGGCGCTGCTTGATCTGCGGCCATAGTAGGTGTACCTGAATCAACAAAATTTATATCCACCCCATCAGGCCGTAGTCAAGTTACCGCAGCGAGACGGCTCTGTGGTCGAACACGGGATGGGTTTTCTTCATACAAATCGATTTGCAGTGAATCAAAATGGTGAATTTCAGTTTGGATTTTAAGGTTTGATGAAAACAGTGAGGGTTGGTTGTTTGCAGGCTGAAACTAAAATAAGAAAAAAATGTAAAATAGAACCCCTTGAAGGTTAGCCACCAGGTTGGATTCCTAGGCAACCGAGGGTTTTCAGGTCCTTCTCGCTGGAGAGGATGACATATAGTCATCCCGAATCGATCTTCATTTAACTATAAAACCTAACCCTTAATAATTATCCTTCAAAAAACGGCATCCACCGCCATCGTTGCCTTTGGCCATTAAACGCAAATAACCTTGACTCACCTCACAATGGATCATAAATAATAATTAACAAACATCAATGGATCTAACATTAAGCATCCAATGAGCCCAAAAGATTACCAAGTAATAACCATTCAAGAATACTCAAAAGGGATGAAAACCTAATGTTAAACAGGAGAATAAAGGATTCGGCGTGGATACTCCGCATGAAAATCGTGGAACACCTCGCCGCTTCAAGATCCAAAGACCCAATACCTCTTCTTCTTCAAGGAGAAAGAGGTTATAGCCGCTCATCCTCCGAGTTGTCATCCTCGAAGGGTGTTTGGCTAGTGAGAAAGTGGAAAGAAAAATGAGAGAAAATGAGAGAAAGTGAAGTTTAAAACTGAGAGTCAGCTTCTCCTTAAAAAAAAAAAAATTTATTGCCGAAAGTGATTGATTTTACATCAGCTTGACTGAGCTTATATACTGCTCAAGGCAAGGGAAATTACAAAAATCAATAAAGGCAGTTAACTGTTACAAGGACAAAATGGGAAGAAATCAAAAGAGGAACAAAAGGCACAAATTCAACCCGGGCAAAGAAGAATTCAACAGGCGTAGATGAACAAGTACTAAATTGTGAACAGCTACGCATAGGAAGTATCTCAAGAAGTTGCTCCATTTTTCACTTTTGCTTTTTCTTTTCCTTCTCGATCCTCGACCGCAATGATGAGTTCAACTCTGTTCTTCATGTTTGAATTGACTGATAATTTTGGTCTCAGACATCTTGCAAAAACTACAAAATTAGCCACAAAATGCGACAAGAGAATAGCGGACCTTAAATGTGCAAATCGAAAGACATACCGATTAGTACATGAAAAGTGCTCAAAACCTTAAATAAACAGGGTTCAAAATAGCACTTTTTGAGTACTAATCACAACCCCCAAGCTACACATTGTTAGTCCCTTAGCAATGAAAGAAAGAGAGAAAGAGAGAGCATACTAAACAAAATCAAAATAATGTTCTACAAAAAAAAAAAAAAAAAATATATATATATATATATATATATATATATATTTCAAAAAAGGCTAGAACGAGTAATGTCTAACCCTAAGTAAGAGAATCATCAAACCCCTTGCCCAATAACTATCTTCGAGCAAATGAATGCCATACAAAATTGAGTATCAAAAGAGCCTCCATCCTCGTGGATCAACCGTGAACTTCTCAATTAAAATCTAAGTGTTTGTTTGATCAGTTCTCAACAATAAACTGCCAAACTGCACTCTCCTCCCAACCAGGCTATTACCACAACCTAGCACACTAACCGACCCAAATAGATCAAGACTCACTCTTATTCCACAACTCTTGCGGTTGTAGGGTGCAATGTCAGGAATCGACCAATTAAAGTCCATGTAATGGGGATCTACCGGCTGACTCCCAACCAATTAAGTGCTTAAGGCACTAAGTCATAAGGGTCTTTCTCACCACTAACTCTTCAGTTTCACCCCTGACCAATGATTTTGAGACTCAATACCTGAAGTAACTTGCTAAATTTTACCCATCCACCCGTAGCGAGCACTAAGTCTGCGGGTCTTCAACCGCCTGGCTTAGGGGCACCAAGCCATGCTACCATATACCCCTGACCGTTTCTGTTTTAGGCAAAAGCTGCAATTTTTCTTCTTTTTCTTTTTTTTCTTTTCTTTTTCTTTTTCTCTTCTTTTTATTTTGGAAGACACATTGGCCTTCTATTCATGGGAGTCCTTAACCTATTAAAGGTGGTCAACGAAATTAGGGTAGGTTATTGCAAGGCTTAAGAGGCTAGACAGTTTTTCAGGTTATTGAAGAAACCTGATGTACACTATGTGTGGTTAGCTAAAGGTGGAAGAAAAAGGTCGAAATCAGCAAGAATTTAACTAATCATCCACTCAATTAGGCATGGAACCAATCTAACATTAATAGAATTTGACAAAGTTTCAATTTTTCAAACTACAGGATAGGCAAAACACAAAAAAATTTGGGTGCAAAAATGGGTCCACTTTTGAAAAGTAAGTCAGATAGTATAACAAATCTTCACAAAGGAAAACCAGCAAGCCATCGAACATTACAAACGGCTGCTCTCAAAATAGTAATAACATAAATGCAAAGCCACTCCTTCGCTAATCCTCCCCCAACCAACATCTCATTGTCCTCGCAATGGGGCTCAAATTGGAAAGTTTGAGTGAAGAAGTAAGCACTCTTGATGTGATGTTTCGCTTTTTGGATAGGAGACTTTGCAAGCTTTCCATCGACACCTTATTCACTCAGCTGGGCTTCAAATGGTCGTTAGAAGAAGAAAATAGAGGAAAAATACTGCTTAAAGAATTTTGAAAATTTCACCTTCATAAAAATTTCAAAAGTGTTCTTTCTGGTTAGATTTAGATTCTACACTCTCTAAGTTTTCCAACGGTACCAAGAACGCTTAAAACGGAGTTCGGATGAAAAAATTATGGGCGAAACAAAATGGGAAGCAAGACAACATCAAAATTTCGCGAAATTTTCATTACCGTGATTTTTGATAAAAAATATATATATATATATATATATCATAAAAAGACAAAATACCGCACAGGAGAAGAAAAGAAAATAAGAACTCAAAAATAGACTAATGCTAGCAGCACGATTTTGCTCAATCCTCGACTCGCAGAGTGCGCGAATTTCACACATTGCGCTAAATTGCTCCTGCATTGGTTTTCACAGCCTGCGGCCTCAAAATTAACCACAACCCGCAAAATAAACACAAGAAAATTTTAAAAAATGTTGAAAACAAAATTAATCTAAAACAAAGATTAACTAAAAATTAGAGAAAATCTAAGAAGAAAAATGACAAAACCAAAATAAAATAAAATAAAATAAGAAAAGATGAAACACCATCGGGAGACTATGTTCTCCAAACTAATTCCTTGCTTCTCAAATACTGAACCGCTGAGCTTGCAGAATGCAGAGGTCTGTGCCCATGTCTGAAACCAAGACTCCGAACTCATCTCACTATGCCATGTTGAGGCAAATGGGCTAATTTCTTCGATGTAGTGGCAAAAACTGAAGAAGGCACCAACTTCGGTTTTGTAGTATGGGCAAAGAAAGGTGGGATGGCATTACGAAGCGTTAGGAGTTTTAGGTTGGGATTGTGATGCAAGTGAAGGCAGTATGTGGACTAAGTCAGTAGGGGGCAGGGGTAAATTGTCCTTTTGGTGTTCTTCCACTGCTTTCCACAAAGAACAGGGATCAAGCCTTCCTTATGTGGGTAGAGTCAACACCAATGTCTAAAGATTCCAATAATAGTCGCTGCTGGACACGAAGCCTCTTACCATGGTGTCACTTAGGCACTCTTCCCTCTCAATCCCCTTCCTCTCGATGACTATGTTTATAGGTAGCTTTTAAGATGGATTGTTCCATGATGTCAATTTTCTTCTCAAGGTCACTTTGAAGCACATCTAATTTTTGGTTAAGAGAGCTCTCCACAGTATCAATCCTTCGACTTAATCGGGCATTGAATGTCTTCTGCTCTTCCACAAAGTCACTTACCAGCTTGGTAAGATCCAGAATGGCTTGCTCAATGAGAGATTGACTCGTGGTGATTGAAATTTAGATAAGAAGGCACTGTGGGTGCATAATGCAAAGATTCTCAGTCCCCATATAGTTTAGGTGGTTTCTCTAACTAGGTTTGTAAGAATTTCCATATGGTGCAGTTGTTGGAGGCACCATGCACGAAGGCATACTCATCCATAGAGGGTTTCTATAGTCCCTCATGGACTTATGTGCATTTAAATTTCTCTCTAAGGGCTGTTGACTTTTCTGTTCTTCCTCTAGATATTCCATTGGCCTCAAACTAATTTCCAATTCAGTATTAGGCTCCTGAAGAACACTGACTTTAATCCACTTGCCTTATGGATTTCTAATCCACTGGAACATGGATTCCTGCATCAAAAACAAGGCAACACAAGACAACAAAAAAAATCCTGCAGCAAATTTTTTTTTTTTTGAAATGAAACAAAAGAAAAACTGACAGTAAAGTATAAAAGAAATTCACTAGTACTTGTGATGAGGGTCACAAGTGTTCCACAACTCGTCAAATGTACTTAGGCACCATCCCCGGCAACGACGCCGTTTGATTCGTGCCACAGTAGGTGTATCGGAATCAACAAAATTTATATCCTAAATCCTACTGCCGTAGTCAAGCACGCAAAGATAATGGCTCTAGGGTTTAACACGTGGATGGGTTTTCTTGCATAAAATTGATTTGCAAAGTGAATCAAAATGGTGAATTTCGCTTGATTTTAAGGTTTGAAGAAAACAAAGGAGGGCTGGTTGTTTATGTGCTGAAAATAAATAAGAAAAAATGTACAAGAACCCCTTGAAGGCAGTCACCGGCTGGATTCCTAGGGCAACCAGGCCGTGTCCTTCATTGGGAGGATGACATATAGTCATCTCCCGAATCGATTTCATTTACCTATAAACCTAACCCCTAATAATTAGCTCAAAACGGCATCCATCGGGCCATCAAGGTTCCTCACACAAACAAACTACCCCAATTCACCTGCCAATGGACTATAAATGATAACTAGCAAACATCAATGGATCTAACATTAAGCATCCAATGAGCCCAAAAGATTACCAAGTAATAACCATTCAAGGAGACTCAAAAGGGATGAAAACCTAATGTTAAACAAGGAGAATAGTAACGGCAGTGGATACCTGCGTGAAAATCATGGAACACCTCAGCCTGCCTCAAGATCCAGCTGTGACGCCCTAAAATCGGGGTGTCCGTTGACTACCCGTTAACCCGCGGAAACACTCGTAGATGTCGGGTGACCCAATTCTCACAAAATCTGCAGTCTCCTTTGTAACGGTGAGCCTACCCATATACATAACTCGTATATACCATGTATATAACTCCGTCCAACAATCCAATATAACAATCCATGAGTAAACGGCCACTTGGGCCCACAAACCACACTCATCCTAATAATTCTAACTATATACAATAGTTTCCAGAGTTAAGAAATTATTTATAAACATATTAAAATGAAAAAAACATTCTAATACATGTATACATAATAAAACCAAAGCCACAACCCGGCTTTCTTCTTAAACTCAGCCTCTAAGACGAGCCGTCTCCTCGTACGCTCCCTGCACCTGAAAAATGATATCCCTCGACAAGGTGAACTAATGCTCAGTGGTGGAATCACCCTACATGGGTTACTCTCCACCTAAGTGCATATGCAATGCTCCAAAGAAAACACACATTCAAGTAAATGCATGATCCTACTTGAATGTCTACCTGAACAACTCATACCCCGAGTCCTCACCGACTCTCTCACACTTGCCTAAGCCACGTATGAGAACCATTATTATTTTCAAACAAAGATGTTGTTTTTACAGCGGACTACCCGACATTAGTGTTCGAATCGACTCGATGTTATATTTAGTGGACTACCCTCCGATGTATATCAATCACGACCGACGACACATTTTATATGGACTATCCTCCGGATATGGGCAATGGACCCACTCCAAGACAGTATTATTAATAGTCAACTTCCGAAACCACTCTCTCAATGAACCATTCCCATGCACTCACTCCTATCGCTTTAGGGTGCCCAGCAGATATGGAATGCATTTACGCTAATCTCAATATAATTATATAACACATGCAAATATATAATCATGAATAAATTCACATAATTTAAATCACACAAACATGTCATGTAATTTCACAATTCTTTACACCAAAAATTAGCTCACTTGGGCTAATTATCAAACATGAGCAATTTAACTTGAATTACTCAACCAAACACATTATTTCACAAAAATATTTTGTGAACACTATTCCTATGAACAAGAAACCCCTGTTACCGTTCCCAAAGAATTAATAATCATCTTGCTCTACTTTTGTGAACCCAAATTTCACTACTATTTCCTGGCCATACAAACCAATACATGATTTATTCCATAAAATGATCATACAAATTCCAAATCATCCCAACAGCCAAGATTCACTTTCAAAATGTCTCAAAATTTCTTCTGACAATCTCTGGCCCCAAGTTTTGGGATTCAATCAAACGGCCGCTCAAGTGCCTCAAAACCAACCGAAATGATCATAAAATCTTAAATAAAGTGTAAAACCCAAGTAGGATAAATCCCCTACCTCAAGGAGTTTGACAAAACTCCTTAAAATCGGAGTCCACACGTAGGCCTTTTTGCGTAGAGCAGCTTTCCTTCTTGTCCCGAAGAATTATGACGGTCGGATCTCCCGAAAATCTAGAGAGAAGTTAGATATTCTCTCTAAACCAAAACAACTGCCATCGTCAAATTTCTCCTCCCACGCTTTTTTGCTTCTCATTTCATAAGGTAGAGACAACCACCGTAGTTTTTTTTTTGCCTTTTCTAACTTAAGAATTTAAATAATGACCATTATGTCCCCATTACTTTCCCCAACTTTTGACACTCCTAAGACTATCTCTACCGTCCGCTTTCATCCTTTCTCTTACTCATGCCACTCTATGGCACATGAGTACGTGTTATATGTATCTTTATCACATCGAATATTATTTTACGACACCAAATGCAACGCTCGGGAAAACGTATAACTCCGACTGTCTCGGAATTCGACATGCTAGCTAGATTTCGCGAGACGATTCCAACTAAAGGGAATCTTGTTTCACATCCGAGATCTAGAGAATAAATTTCAGGGGATTTCTTGACCAAAATTACGATTTTACCCTTTTTTCCATAATGGAATTTCTACCTTACACCGTATTCACCCAGCCTCTCTTCTTCAAGGAGAAAGAGGTTCTAGCCGCCATCCTCCGAGTTGTCATCCTCGAGGTGTTTAATAGTGAGAAAGTGGAAAGAAAATGAGAGAAAATGAGAGAAAGTGAAGCTTTAAAACCGAGAAATTTCGAAAAGCTTCTCCAAAAAATCAAGGCCGGTAAAGTGATTGATTTTAAGATCGCCTGATCGAGCTTATATACGCTCAGTAAGGCGGGAAATGCCATAAAAATCAATAGCGTTTAATCGTTATTAAAGACAAATGGCAAGAAATCAAAAGAGAATAAAAAGCGCACAAATTCAACAGCATAGAATTCAACAGGTGGTGATGAACAAAGGGCTGAATTGCAACAAGGCGAGATGAATAAAGGCGCGAGGAAGCATTCCTCAGAGTGCTCCATTTTTCTTCACTTTTTGCTTTTCTTCCTTCTAAGATCCGATCCCGTGAATGATGAGCTAACCTGGTTTTTCATGTTTGAATCGACTCGACACTCTTGGCCTAATTATCTTGTGCAAAACCACAAAAATTAGCCACAAAAATGCGATCGCAGAATAGCGGGGACCTTAATGCGCAAATCGGGTTAATTACGTTGATTAGTACACGAAAAGTGCTCAAAACCTTAAATAAACAGGGTTCAAAATAGCACTTTTTGAGTACTAATCAGGCACCAAGCATTAAATTCCCTTCAAACTTCACCCCAAACACTCAACCAAACTCAAAAGCCCTAGGTTATAGGAAGCATCCATCTTTTGTTCCATGTAACAAGCAAAGCAGTCATGACTCTGGCTGGTCAGGGCTCAAGGCATTAGGCTTTGAAAGGCCCTCAACCGCTGGAATTCGATTAGATGATCCCACTTGTTCTTATTCACAAACCTCTTTTGACATTTTTCTTCTTCTTTGCTTTTATCTTTCTTTCCACTTTTTCTTTTGTTTTTACATTTTTCTCTTTTTAGTTGGGCCTCAGTGGCAATCCTCTTTTGATTAGGTGTCCCATCACTTAGATGGTTATAATCCACTAGTGCCAATAAGTTTTATATGAGTGTCCCTGTAGCGGGGATCCATTAGCAATTCCCCACCAGTTGGTTAAGGGCACCAGCATTAAATTCCCTTCAAACTTCACCCAAAACACTCAATCAAACTCAAAGGCCCTATGTTGTAGGAAGGATCCATCTTTTGTCCCATGTAGCGAGCAGTGAAGTCAATGACTCTCGGCTAGTTGGCTCAAGGCATTAGGCTTTGACAGGCCCCTTAGACTGTGCCCGAAATTACGATTGGATGATCTCACTTATTCTTATTCACAAACATCTTTTTGACATTTTTCTTCTTTTCTTGGATTTATATTTCTTTTCACTTTTTCTTTGTTTTACATTTTTCTTTTTAGCTAGCTCATGGCAATCCTCTTTGATTAGGTTTCCCATCACTTAGGTGGTTAGAATCCACTAGTACCAAGAAGTTTTAGGTGAATGTCCTTGTAACGGGGATCCATTGGCGACTCCCCACTAGTTAATTAAGGGCACCAGACATTAAATTCCCTTCAAACTTCACCCCGAACACTCAACCATTTTAACTAAACAAAGATCCATTAAACTATGCTTTTTTATGCATCTCTATGTTTGCCCACACTCCACGAGTATTTGATATATCCCCTTAAGAAGAAAGGAAAATTAAGCATTTAGGAATACTTAATTTAACTGCTTCCACACATGTGCATGAATAGATTATGTTGATTAAACGGCATAACAAGTAAATTTAATAATGGTAAAATTAACAATGGGAATTAAGCACGACCTCGTGTGGGCTTTGACCAAGTCAATGGTCTCGATTGACAATTATAAATTTGTGCTTAGAGTTGACACTTATTCAAACTCCGCAGTTAGCTCGACCATTCTGAAATTACGGTTGAGGTGGGCTAAAAAAATGATAGCTTGATTAAAATTAAGCCCGACCATGTCTAATTTTGCCCTTGTATTGATGTGGGCCCGACACGCCGTGGTTGGGCCACCCGAATTGATAGGCACCATTCTCTCATTTTCTCACATCTTTATCTCTTGTAGCCAATTTTTTTCTAAGAATGATGAGTGATTTTTGCCATTATTAACTTTAAATCACCAATCTGAATATTTTTCTTTCATTTTATTGTTTAATAAATTGGTTATTCCACAAATATTTAGGTTTTTTTTTTTGTTTTTTTTGTTTTTTTTTTTGTTTTTTTTTTTGTTGTCGATGTTTTATCGACGTTTGGTTTGTCGTCGTTTTGTCGACGTGGCATTGTTCATCATTTTGTTGCAGTGTTTTATCTGTGTGGGGGCGATTCGAACATGTAAGATATATTTGGTTAACATCTTTGTTTCATTCATTTTCCACTTTTCTTCCTCAGTTTATCCAATAAACCTGCACTTTTATTTTGTAAACATGTCTTTGCTTGAGGCTGCTGCTCAATTGGGCATTGCAACCATGATTTGATGTCCTTAGGTTTTCATTCATGGTTCCTTCTAAAATAGTGAAGAAACTTTATCATCAACCCATTTCTCCATTCTTTGGCCAGCGGATGTTGTAGTGTGAACATTCCAGATGTAATGTGTTGTAGAATTATTGTGAGGAGCAATTCTTCGTCAACGTCAACTACAGGTATCGGTTACTGCTTGTCGTGTTTTTGCCTACTTTGAGCAAAATGTATATTAAGTACTCCAAGTAGGAGGAACTGAATAATGGTTATTTTATCAGCTTGAGATATCAGACCTTGTTCTAACTTTAATATCTGTTCTCTTTCAGGACAAAGAATTGCTTGAGATCTTGCAGCTGCTGTTGCCTATCATATATTTATGGCGTTATAGAAACTGTTGTTCTATCTCAGACATATGCACGCACTCTTGTGGGAGTAGGTGTTTGTTTTATCAGGGAACCTTCACCAGGTGGTTCTGATCTTGTTGATAATTGGAAGGAGTGGCATACAATTTCCTCTGCTCTGGTTGAGATGCTTCGGTTTTTTATATTGGCTGTATCTGATACATTTGTCGCTTTGGATTGCTTTCCTGTGTGGTATCTCATGTTGCAAATGATGGGGGGTTCTTATCAAAGGTATCCGAGGATACAAGAAAGACAAAAATTCGTCCTGCTGAGGTTCCTATCGTGCTCAGAGATAAAGGGCTTGATGGTCAGTGCCCATCCTTGTCTTTTCATCACATTGTTACCTCTATTCAAAAACGTGCGGATAATCTTGCTAAAGCTGCAAGTCCAGGCTATCCATGTCATAGCGCTGTACAGGCCTTGGATAAGGCTCTAATGGACGGGGACAGGACGAGGACGTAAGAGATGCATATAAATTTCTCTTTGATGACCATTGTGATGGTGCTGTTAATGATGGCTGGATCTTATATGCGTGATGCTCTGGAGGGAGCACTTGTTACTGAAGTGGGATTGCATCCCGACGCCATGCTTGTTTACTCAAATGAACGTCGCCTTGTTCTTCAGGGGCTTCTTTGGGATAAATATAACAGTGCGAACATTGCAAGTATTTCTTCTCATAAACCGAAGCACCTGCTAGTCTCTGCTAGAGACAGTGCTTCCCCTGCCTGCGTCTGTCGATCAATGGAGGAGTCTTCACTCTTCAGTCTGCTATTTCAGGATTGTTGCAGCTTCCGAATTCTTCTTCAACATCTGCAGATACCGGACTTTGATGAATCTCAAGGGAGTGTTAAGAAGTTAAATTAAATAAAACAGATCTAGTGGAAGGAACACCTGGATGTGAAGAATGTAGAAGAGCAAAGAGACAACAATTAAGTAAAGAACGAAGCTCGTATCAAGAAAATTCACCAGATTGTCCTAAAAGCTCAGAGTCTTGCACAATTAGCAGCTCTCAGGATTGAAGGAGCACTGGTATCTACAAGCCATATTGGCCCTCACCATAGAACTGGTATGGAAGGAGAAGCTCCTAAGTCATTGCAGGCGAGATATTGTTTCCGTTGGAAAAACTTTAAAGCAGTTGCGGTTCATGGAGAAACGGATCATCACAATGCGGTTAGCCTCTGTAGTTAGGCAATTTGTTGAAGAGAATGATGACAGGAGCTCTCCACCATGGAAATTTGGTGAAGAAGAATTGTCTTTTGTACTCTCTATTTGATGGATGTTTGTAACGAATTCTTCTTGGTTGTTGCCTAGTTCTTAGCAATCTCAGTTCTACAACCATGCATGTGGAGTGGGGGAGGCATATCTGCTGGCTTCTAAGTTCTATCCGAAGGTGTCGTTTTATTTATTTATTTATTTATTTATCGGTCCCAGTTAATAAAAATAGTACATGTTTTGATCATTTCTATTTATTTCTTTGGTTGTTGATTTCATCTTCTGCCTTTTTAATCATTTGGCCTTTTGAATCAGTTCTTGCAAATTCCTTACTGTTTCGGGAAACCAGTGCCATGAATTCCAGTTAATTTTCATTTCTTTGTCAGCCTTAAATTTATCTTCCACAACTTTCTAATGTTAAATTTTTTTATTTTTTTATCATCCTGTTTTACATTTCATTCCTGACAAAGTTTTAGTTATCTTTATATATTTTTTTCTTATGATGAATTTTGGGTATTCTTCTCTTTATCGTTGTAGTACATAGCTTGTAACGATCAATTTTTAATTCTGTTATCGCGTAGTGTATGACAGGTATGAGATCCTGTCATCGAATGGGGAATTCGGGTTCCTGGAGTTCCAGCTGGAGTTGAAGATCCTCATGAATTCTTCACTCAAAAGATAAGCAATTCATAGTTATTCATAATATTTGTGTGCAAATTAATTAATATATCAAAATAAATTAAATCTTATTATATAATTATTATTTTACAAAAGAAAAATTATATATATATATATATATATATATATATATATATAGTATATATATATATATATATATATATATATATATATATATATATATATATATATATATATATATATATATAAATGGAGGAATATTTAAAAATAAAATACTTTATAAGTTGGTATGGTTTTTAAAGAAATCTAATTTGGAAAGATTTACAAATTTGGGGCAATTACTTATTTTTGGGAAGAGAATAATTCAAATTTTATTTACTTCTTCATTAGGATTACATAAATAATTTTAATATATATATATATATATATATATATATATATATATATATGAGGAATATTTAAAAAATTAAATATTATTGTGATATTCTTCTTTTTTGTTATAAGGTGATATGGTTTTAAAGGAATCATATTTAGAAATATTTTACAAATTTGGGGGGCATCCCCTTATTTTTGGTAGAGAATAATTCAAATCATATTTACTTCTTCAATAGGATTACGAATAATTTGTATATATATACCGCCTTAAAAATCCTCCCTAAAATCACCTTATTGTCAGTTCGTTAATCCACGCACTAACCGGGAAAGAGATCACATTCTGGCCGTGGCAGGAGTTTGTTTAGTGTGTTTCCTCGAGGCTTTCCCGTATAGGAAGCGCAAAAGGGGCAAATCGCCAGAAGAAAACCTTTTTTTTCTTTTTCTTTTTGTTTTTAATTTTCCGTCTTATTTACTATTATTTTTATCTTATTGTTGAAGAAATTATGGATGATGAATATTTGTTGTTTTTAGTTACTTAGGGCTCGTTAGTCCTTAAATTTTTCTGAAAAAAAAATTTTTAAACTTTAAAATACTATTACAATCTCTTTGAAACTGTTATGATAAATATAGTATTTTTTTTTTTGTTTTTCTAGTTTTTCAAAACATAAAAAATATGAACTTCAATGTTTTCCTTGTTATTCTTGTTATTCAAAACATAACAAATATAGTGTGATCCAGAAAAAGGAGATAATCCAGAAAAAACCTAGGATGAATGCCAAACGGTGACATCTCATAGACCAAGTTTGAAACAACTCATGGAGGAAGAGAGGTTGAACGAGGAGGAAGCAAAGAAGCAAATGTTGAACGATAAAGATCAGGGATCTGGCAGCAAAGAGGAGATAAATTATGCGCCGAAGCTTGTGAGATGGGTATGGAGCATGAAAGTTTGAGTTATCCCAACCAAAGGGTACCTACCATCTACACTAAAGCAAAGAAACACCCTTCTGAGATGCTGAGTAATGGTGATGAAACTGAAAGTCTTGATCAGTCAGACTCATTCCCAGAATCCTCAGATGAAATAGAACTCCTGAGAGTGAGTGTTGATCCAAATCCAAATTCAAAACAAGAAGAAGAAGAAGACCCTAAGTTCAAGGCAGGAAAACTGACTGTGACTCATTCCCGTAATCCTCGGGGACAGGCAGAACTCCCCTGAGTGTCAGTGTTGATCCAAAACAACAACAAGAAGAAGAATACCCTAAGTTCAAGTCGCAGAAAAACCTGCCAGATTCATTCCCATAATCCTCAAATGAAATAGAACTCCTGAGAGTGAGTGATGATCGAAATCCAAAACAAGAAGAAGAAGAAGGAGAAGAAGACCCCAAGTTCGAGTTGCAGAAAAAACTATTGTGTTTTTTCTTGCGATTCTTAAACGGTCTCGCTTGCGATTCATGGGGTTCTACATAAGAATGTTTGTGCTGCTATAGTTGAATTATATAGTTTCTTCAAACAATTGTGTTTTAAAGTGTTAAAGGCTGATCAATTAGAGTACCTCTCGAATAGACATAATAACTGTACACTTTGCAAATTAGAAAGAATATTTCCTCCATCATTTTGCATGTTATGGTACATTTAATTGCATCTTACAAATGAGGTGACTCATGTACCAATGCACATCGATGATGTATCCTATTGAGCTGCATGTTCATTCAATTAATTAATTAATTATATATATATATTAGGTTTCATATAGTTCATGAAACAAATCTATCATGGTTATGGCCGATTGTGTACTTACGACATTAAAGTCTAATGTGCGTAATAAGAGTCGTCCAAAAGGTTCTATTGCAGAGGGGTACATAGCAGAAGAATGTGCAACCTTTTGTTCAAGATATTTGCATGATGTTGAAACAAAACATGATCGTGAAGAAATGAATTATGTCATTGCAAATAACATAACAAATGAAGGGTTACACTCAAATGCATGGACGATAATAGAAAATCAACACTTCGTGGTTCTTAAGACATAAGAGTGGTCTCAAGCACATTTATATGTGCTAAGTAATTGTGAGGAAGTGACGTCATTCATTGAGTAAGATGATTGTTTGAATAAAACTTTCTTTCAATTTTCATGCAGAAATGTAATTTTGGCCTTTATGAGAATCATAATTACAAATCTTTATTTTTCAGAGAGCACAAACAATCTATAAGGGCTAAGCCTCGTATTCGTGTACAAGATGTAGATTTGATTCACACAAAGGAATACATTAGTTGGTTTGAAGAACGGTAAGTATTTTTCATATTATCTAATAAACATGTATGTTTTATAATCTTTGATTTGAATCGATAGGTTATACAAATGCGACATGAAGGTGCCATTTCTAAACACATACTATCACTATCTCATGGACCAAGTACATCAGTTACATGTTATAAAGGATACATCATTAATGGGTTCAGATTCCACACAAGAGAATAAGAAAAGGGAAAAATACTCAAAATAGTGAAGTTATTGTAACCGCAGAAGTATCTAGCTTTGCAAGTGCAAGAGACACAAACCCAATTTCGTCATGTTTTACTTATGGTGTGTTAATTAACGTAGTTGAGTTACACAATTAGTGGAAATAGAGTGATTTTATTTAAGTGTGACTAGTGGAATGGAATCAATATTGGAAAGGGAATAAAGAATAATGAATATGGATTCACATGTTTGAATTTTGAACGCATTCATATGCAATGTGATGAACCATTTGTGCTTGCATCTCAAACAAAACAAGTCTTTTATGTTCAAAATTCAAATGAGGAAAATTTGCACACTTTTGTAGAAATACAAACTTGAGGGGTTTATGATATGAACCAAGAAGTATCTATTAATGATCCAGAACCATATCAACAGCCTATAACACTTCATAGTCAACATGATGTGCATAACCTAGTTGAGAATGATTTAATCAATTGGGAAAGAAGTGATATTATAGGAGAAACTATTCAAACATATGTTCTACTATCACGACAAAGAAACATTGTTGACCGAGATAATGAATTTATTCATAATGAGGATATAGATGATGTGTAGTTAATAATACTGGTAAGCACATAAATATATATTATTTGATATATACGTTGTAATTTATTCAATGTTATTTATGTAACTTATTTGTATTTCATTTTATAAATTACTTATATAGGAAATATCTCATCGAAGAGGAAGGGTACAGACAATGTCTTCAGAGGATGACTCGGACAATCTACAACAGAATATGTAGTTACAACCACTTGCAACTACTTCTACTACTGGTATGTTTAAGATAATTATGTTTAGCTTTACTTATGATATTTGTGTTGACATATATTTAATTTCTCAAATAATGAAAATCGATTTTTTAATTTTATATAATAGAATAAATTATGTTTCTTATAATTTCATTCTTACTTTTAGAAGATTCCTCTAGCAAAAAGAGAACACGTGCCGCAACACATAACTTGGATTTACTTTGCATGAAACCTGACGAAAAAAAATCAACACATTTCAATACAAAATGCCAAGTTGTTTATCATGACAACGGTGAAAGACTTTCTAATTACATAGGGACATTGGTACGATCTCAACACAATGTACCCATCCAAGTCCAAGATCAGCATTACTTTAGTAAAAATGTAAAGGAAAAGCTTTGGGTCTTAATATTGGTGATAAATTACTATTCATCTAAATTGTAATGTTATTGTTTGAAAATGAAACCTCTTAATTATATATGACTTTTTCATGAAATATAGGAGAAATGTGAAATGGATTAAACATGCAAGAGCTAAATTATTTCATATTGTGGAAATCTGTTCAGAAGTTATAGAAATAAGATGAAGGTCAAGTACTATGACCCTTATAATACAGATGAAGAGAGATTGCGACACAAACCTCCACACTTATCAGATGATGAATGGAGGTGGTGTAACGCCCCAAAAATACCTTAGAATTTTTTTTATAATTTTATTATATATTCCGGGTATAAATTGAGCCAACTTGGGTATTTTCCAGGAATTGTTAAATGAATATTGAAAAAATGATTATATGGCTAAGAGTCAAATTCAAATATTATATGCTAAATGAGAATTGGTTGGACCCGAAAATTTACCCAAGTGTAAAGGGCAAATTTGAATGAAATGAGGACCTATGGGTCAATTGTAAATAAGTTTATATGTTCATGTAAATATAGGGATTGAAGTGCAAATAGAAATAAGTGTAGCTATGGCCACATTTAGGAGAACTTAACCCAAAATGCATTTGTAATCAAACAAGGCCTTGAGGAAATGAGAGATATTTAAAACCCAAAAGTAGAAAAATGAGTAGTGAGATCAGGACACTTAAATCAGGTGTCCGTTGACTACCCGTCAACTCATGGAACATTCGTGGAATGCTCTGCGACCCGACATCTCGACGAAAATCGGGCGTAGTCTCCTTTGCACGGGAGCTCTACCCAAATACAAACCCGTCCCAAACAAGCCAATATGACATATCCATGAGTAAACGGTCACTTGGGCCCACAAACCAATAATACTCATCCAAATAAATCTCAACTATAAGGCAATAGTTTCAAGAGGTAATAAAATTATCCTTATACATCATATATCAAACTTAGAGAGTTCTAATACATGTGTACATAACAAAACCAAAGCCACAACCTAGCTTTCTCTAAAACGGACTCTAGGATGAGCCGCTTCCCCGACCGCCTCCCTCAGACCAAAAATAATATCTCTCTACAGAGCATCGCCTGCAGGGAACTCACCCTAAATGTCATTCTCACCTAAGTGCATATGCAATGCTTCAGTAAACACATCTGCAAATTCAGATCCTACTTGAATGTCTATCTAAATGACCAACCCATTCCGAGTCCTCACCACTTTTACACTTGCTGCCTAAACCATGTATGAGAAAACATCTTTTCAAAACAATTCGTTGTTTCGAAACTATACTCACCGGGTTATCGGTCAAAATATGGGACTACCCTCCTCGAGGCGAATGTGTTGAGAACTCGAAATGGGCCGGGCCCCTATCCGAAATGACCACTTGGACCGCCTCCCAACTCCCACTCTCCGAAATTCATCCTATGAAATTCCTTTAAAAACGTTGCTTTTTCTTTCAATTTTTCATGTCATGCACTCACCTAATTTCTAGGCTACCCCAATGCATATGAGATGCATTATGTCATTTCACACAATATATACAACACATGCAAATATACCATCATGCATATATTTACATAATTTACAATTACACCACATGTAATTCAACAATATCAACCATCACCCAAATTTGCTCACTTGAGCTAAACACAATCTCATCTCCAATGGCTCATACACACTATTATATTCCATATAATTGAGCAAATCGCAATTTCATCTCTAATGGCCTATACACACAATTATATTCCATATAATTGTGACATCATATTAATACAAAAAGTTCATGCATTAACCTATCCATTTCCACACAAATCAAACCATTCATATTTCAACACAATTTATACTAATATACCCAATATGCATATATTCTCAATTCTACAATTAACAACCCAGCTACTCAGGTGACACTACCTGACCACAAATTGGGTTCCAAAATTTAATATTTCGGTCCCAAGATTCGGGGATCAATCAAACGGCCCCTCACGGCCTCAATCAACTCAAGCATCAACAAAGTACTTAAACAAAGAGTAAACTCAAGTAGGATAAATCCCCTACCTCACAGAGTTTGTCGAAACTCCTTAAATCCGATACCCACGCGTTGCCCTCGCCGAGTAGAATGACATTCCTTCGGAGCTCCGAAGGAATCCGACGGTCGGATTAGCCAGGAATTTAGAGAGAAGGAGGTCCTTTTCTCTCTAAAAACACCAAAAACAGTCACTGCATCAATTTTTGGTTCTCTCCCATGTTTTGGTCTCAATTTGAAGGTAAGAGATGATACTATTCACTATTTCGTCTTTTCCTCATTTAAAAATTTCAAAATGACATCTATGTCCCTAAGCTTTGGATTTTTTTTTTGCCATTTGGCACTATCTAGGTCGTCCGGTCCCATCATTTCTCTACTCATGCAACATGTGTCACATGAGTACATGTTATATGTGACTTTTGTCACATCAAAAGTCGTTTTACGGCACTCAATACTCTATGCCTCGAAAAACGTGCAAATTCCAACTGTCTCGGAATTCAACGAAATTTGACATGGTAGCTAGATTTCGCGAGACGATCTAAACTAAGAATCTCTGGTTTCTTCATTATCCGAGATCTGTAGAATAAATTTTGCTACTTTTAACTAAATTACGATTTTGCCCTTTTCCTCCAAAATTGCAATTCGAGGTCTTACATTCTCACTTCCTGTATGAATTTCATTCCGAAATTCCTGACAATCACAATCACTCACATGCATATGTAATGTACAATACCATGCATATAAACTCGCTTACTAAATATTAAACGACTAAACCATGCACACCCCACGCTGACTCCTCCACTCCACCTGCTTCCATAACACCTCACTAGCCTCACGGTTCAAGGCTGCAAAACCTACTCCCTTGCCGCATCCATAATGCACACTAGTCCCTCCGAAGGTCCCATCACAGTCAACCCCAATCTCTCTCCAATCCACTCACACACGCCAGCGCAAAGCCAACCGACACGTTACAACACACCTCCGAAGACCGAAGGGTCCACTGAACCTAGGCGATAGCTTCCCGCGCTTGCCGAACCTGACCAATCCTCTCTTAGGCATCACCTTTAAGAAGACGTAATCTCCAACCTTGAACTCTAAGGGTCGACGTCGTACATCTGCCTAACTCTCCTACCGCCTGAGTCAGAGAAGACACTCATGATCAAGCTCACCTTCCTGAGGTGTCTCTAATCGATCAGACTAGTGATGGAGCTCTCTCCCACCTCACTCCAACATAACGGTGACCTGCACGGCCTCCCAAGGTTGGCCGTTCTATATGGTGCCATTTGTATACTACCGATAACTCGTGATTGGTAGCGAATTCCACTAAGGGCAAATGCTCTTCCAACTACCCTTGTGGACCAAGACGCATGCTCGTAGTGCATGTCCTCTAACACCGTAGATATAATCCGCACAAATGCGTAAATCCCACAACACCTTCTGGTAAACGCTGATCTCCTAAGATAACTACAACCAATAGGTCGTCATTATCTTAATCCATGTCATGAATGACATCCATTTACCTAGAGCCTTGTTTGCTAAACAAACACCCAATGCAATTTCCAAAGGTGTATCCAAATCTCGAGTCACTCCGACTCTAATACTCTACTCTAAGCCCACGTGATAAACAAGACCGCAGTGTTTTCATCTCAGTCACCCCTAATTCTATCACTCAACTCTATGCCCTGGATAACTCACTGCAGGTTTTCATATCTCAGTAATACAACTGTTTACTTTTATAATCGCAGCCTCTTACATTCACACAGAAATTTCTTTGATATCTCCATCTGGTCTCTTTACACCCATTACGTAAATTTACTTTCCAATGGTTCATAACCGCATACGTAAATTTCATAACTCCTGGGCCTTTACACCACAAAAATTGGGACGCTTCCTTGCCCTCTTATAATCTATAGAATTTGATACTCCCCGGTCTCTTATACCCATACGTACCTGGATATCTCCCTGCCTTACACCCTAACTTCATGCTTCTCACCTTAGGGGATTAAAGGCCCCTTCGCTTCATTCTAATATCAACATCAATTTCTTCGTCGATTCGAACTATGAGCCTCATCGACGAATCCAAAGACAACCAATCCACATCCTACCAAGATGGTGGAATGACCATACTGCAAACTACACCCGATCGACACATGTTCTGGCATGCACACACGCTAAACTGCGACACCCCAACTCGGAGGCATTCACCGAGCAAAATTGAGATTCTAATCACAATCGACCTATCCTAATAACTTCTCACTCCTACACTGTGGAAGATAACATCCACATCTAGCTTCTAAAGGCTTCAACCCTAAGCCCAAATCATCACACAAGATGCATTAATGAATGAATATGATGATCCAATTTAAACGCCCACTCAATTCTAACAAGTAAGAGCGGAACGACTCATGATATCCCGGCTTAATTCAACGTCGTCAGATCACGAGATCTATGCCTTGTAATAAATTCAATATATGCCCAGTCGGGCGGCGTTAGAAATGTAATATATCACCGCCCCGTCAATAAATGCCCAATCCTCGCCCTCAACCAACCGCGAAGCGCAGGTCTTCGCTCTTCCCGATCCTCCTCATACCAACACCAGATCTCAGTGCATCTCACCATCCTCATCTTCACTACTGGTCGTTCCAATCACGAATTATGTCCCAGAAGGACGATCCCACCCCGAATGGACAACTTCGTCCATTCCTCGGGTCTCCTAATCTTTGGCCATGTCCGCGCCACGAGGTCATCAAGAAACGCTAGGCCCGTGAATCTGTCACGCACTTATCACATTCATTATCCCCTCGTCGGCCCCAGAACTCCTTAGCCTTCACACGCCGCAAGATTCGAAAATACCACCCACACAGTTCTAACTCTCGCCACGTCATCGCTTCTGTGTCTCGAGCAACCTCACCATTCCACCATACTGGGCTCTCACCTCTACCGGGAACGCACTAACCCGATCCTGGCCGCGTGAGATAATCCGCGGCCTCTAACACCTTCTCGACCAGACAAACCAATGGTCTCGCCACCATCGGATCTCCTCCCTATGAATGCGTCTGAGATGATGCGCCTAAACCCCAGGCGCGCATTGCGACCTCGACACCGCTGATACCAATTGCGGCTATATTTCGCACACCTCACAGCCAACAGCGCCTCACGGGTCAAATACTGCAGGCTCGATCGCGACTGCGTGATTTTCCCACGCCCGCCTCGGATTGGGTCATCTACGCCTCAATGGCAAGTTAAATTTAATGCAGATTCTATATGTCACCCAGACACTAATCATGCTCGCACATAGTTCATATACTATGTCCTGATCTTGCCCACGCAAGTCAACTAATTCAACTTATCAACCATTTTTATCAACAAAAAGTTTATTTTCGAAAATTTTATTTTTCCAAACTGGCTCATTTTATTTATTTTATTTTATTAGTAATTTCATTAAATTAAAAAATTGAAAATTGCGGATGAACGCGTTCAATAGCGATCGCAAATGCGACTTGAGTCGCACCGGTCAAGCGCATGTTGTACTCGATGCTCAATAGCATGCCGCCGCCAGTCGCGCCGCACGCCAGCATCAGGCGCCTCAACGCCGGTCGCGGGCTCCAACCGCTGCGGTCGCAATGGGCGCATCGAACCCGGTGTCTCCGCGCCCCGCGTTGTCGGCTCCGGCGCCTCGCAGTCGTCTACTCGGCGCCATCATCACTCTTCCTCCTTCAACCGCATTACAACACAATTTCACAGCAAGAGTCTAATTCGGCCTCTCGCACCAGTTTTTTCACCTCATCCCCTTTTTTCTTCCAACATCGGAAAATATAAATATATATATATATATATATATATATATATATATATATATATATATATATTATATATATATATATATATATATATATATATATATATATATATATATATATATATATATGAGAAAGATATATAATATATATATATATATTTATTTATTTATTTTTTATTTTATTTTTCATTTTCCAAAGACAATCAAACAATCATATAAAATGATTTATCAAATTTTTACATCTAAAAACTTAGAAAAACATATATATATTTTTATCTCATTTTTTTTTCTCTTATATCCACTTTAGCCTTCCTTAAGTTAGATTTTACATGCAAAGAGCTTAACACGCATCCATACAACTCAATAATTTTTTATGAGTTCAATCCTAAAAATTTGACAAAATTTTATTTGTATTATCCTGATAACTCAATAAAATTTTATCTAAATTATTTCATTATTTTAGTTCGCTTTTATCTAAACGTAAACTCCTAAAATTTTCCAACACACCAAGTGCTAATTGCCACAATCGAATTCACACAACACATTCAACAATTCATGTTATGCACACCATTCACACAACACCATCAATTCGTTGATCACAAACACAATATACGCAGTGTTCACTTTGTCCCTGCCTTTCCCAGATTGATCTCACTACCTAAATCTAACATCTAACCGTCACCCTAGTGGGGATGCTCCACACCCACTATGGCCTAAGTCAAGCCCTTGCTTCCTAGTATTCAGATACCTATGCTCGACATCAGTCGTGACACCCCAAATCCGGTTCCGCTGATCACCGCCAACCACAGAAGATTTGAAATCACCCAGGATCCCACATCTCTCATTAAATCGGGCAGTCCCTTGAGACTGAGCCACCCAAATACAAAACCCGGCTCCCAAATGGGGCTCAATATGACATATCCATGAGTAAACTGGCCACTGGAATCACAAAACTGAATACTCATCCAAATAAATCCCAACTATATACAAGGTCAGAGGTAGAATAAAATTATCCTTATACATCATACATCATCAAACTTGTAGAGTTCTAATACATGCGTATACATAACAAACCAAAGCCACAACCCGCTTCTAAATCCGCTTTGTGATTAATGCCCCCACTCAGCCCCCTCGTGACCCTCGAAATAATATCCCTCGACAGGGTGAGCTATCGTCCAATAGTGAAATCACCCTAAATGGGTTACTCCCCACGTAAGTGCAAAGTGCAATGTCTAGCAAACACACATTCGAAGGTACCAGATCCACTTAATGTCTAAACATCCCGACGTCCCGAGTCCTCGACCGACTCCCCACACTCGCTGGCTACGTATGAGAAAGATCTTCTTTCAAAACACCTCATTAAGCTAAACTACTACCAAAGCATTCACAAAATATGGGATCCCACCTGAGAGCTAATGTGCCTGAGAACCTTCCCCGAACAAATGCGTGGTCCCCATCCAAATGATCTCAATCGTCTCCCAACCCCACTTCCAAAATCATCCCAGAAATTCCTTAAAAAAACGTTGCTTTCTTTAATTCTTCATGTCATGTACTCACCTAATTTCTAGGCTACCCCACTATGCTATGATGCATTATGTCATTTCGCCACACAATATATACAACACATAAATATACTCATCATGTATATATTATAATTTACAATTACACCACATGTAATTCAACAATATCAACCATCATTCAAATTTAGTCAGCACTGATAAGTCACACCCCATCTCCATTGTCATATTATCAATTATTATATTCCATATAATTGAGCAATCACAATTTCATTCCACGTTTATACACACAATTATATTCCATTATGAATAAGACTATATTAATAATACAAGAAGTCTACGCATTAACCCATCCATTTGCCAATAATCAAGCTGCATTCATATTTAACACAATTCTATACCAATATAACACATGCATACATTCTCAATTCTACAATTAACAACCTAAACAACCCATGACAATCACGGATCGCACAAATTGGTTCCGTGCCCAACACTGTACTTCCCAAGACTAGACTGACTAAACGGTCTCCTCACTACTTAATCAACTCAAGCATCAACAAGTACCTTAAACAAAGAGTAAACCCAAGTGGTGATAAAGATTCACCACGAGTTTGAGCCTTCGAAACTCCATAAATCCGATACCACACATGTTCTTCACGGCAGGAATCCACTTCTCTTCCCTTCGTCTCCGGGGCGAATACAAGGGGGCCTTACGTAGTTTGAGAATCAGAGAGGAAGTGGAAAACTTCTCAAAAACACCAAAAAACAGCCACCGCACTACTTCTGTCTCTCTTCCCACGCTTTGGTTTCCAACTCAAAAGGTAAAGACATACCATATCTTCACTATTTCGCTCTTTCCTCATTTAAAAATTCCCCAAAATGACATCTATGTCCCCAAGCTGATGGCTATCTACACCATCTAGTCGTCCGATCCCATCATTTCTCTACTCCATCTGTAACACGGCCACACGAGCATATATTATGTTTTAATTTTTGTCACATCGAAAGTCATTTACCTAATCTATATACCAATGCCTAGAAAACGTTGGTAAATTTCACTGCCTGACCACAATTGACATGGCACAGATTTAATGTCTCCAACAAAGGAAATCGCTTTCATTGTCCGAGATCTAGAGAACAAATTTGATTTTAACCCAAATTAATATTTTACTTTTTTCCTAACGGCACCCAGCCTCACGTAGACTACAATGGAAGGTCAAATATGGCCTTACTACTCTAAATGAGTGATTTAAAGACCAAAAAAGGTGGTCTAAGGGGAGCTCAGCCAGATAATCCTGCTTTGGGAGAGCAGGAGGAAAAGGGAGAAGAGTTAGGCAAAGTGGGGAGATCAAGGCTCGTTGGGTTTGTTTCCCATTTCGTCTGAAGAGATCAAGCAAATCCAGAAGTGAAGATTTGAAGAGACTACAAGAAATAACCCAAACCCCTTTCGTTTTGTGTTTATTGGGGAAACCCCAAATGGACAAAGAGTTTGTTTCGTTTAAATGAGCTGTGGATTGTGTTGAGGTTGTTTTGTATTGTTGTTGGACTATTGATTGAGCCAGGTGTTTGTGAAAATGTTGAGTTTGAAATATTTTGCACTTAAAACCTTTGTTCTTGTTTATTATATCAAGTTTATAATCATTCAAATGAAGTGATTCCAATTACAAAGAACCATAGAGATGTAGGGCTACACCTATAGAAGTGGACGAGATAAAATTGTAGTTTCAATGTCTCCCAATGATGGTCATGATCACTCACCCATGATGCTCCGTCAGTATTGTTATGTTTTCACAAAGTTGAGTTTCACCATCCAAACTGAGAGTGATCTAAAACTTGGGCAAAGATACTTCTAGGAAAACACTCATTGAAGAATATACAATCAGAACCCAAAGCCCAAAACTGGTCAAAGGACATGTGATAAGAATCACCTGATTATGTTTCGCAATCGAGTAGTCCGATGTAAAATGCAATAACTTGAGCTTCCTTGGTGATCCAATGACACCGAAGTTGAGTATTGAAACCTTAGAACCATACTAAATGAGTAGAAGTAACCATTACCAAATGATAGAGTTGGGACCTCCAAATTGGGAAATGCATGATAACTATGAGTCAAGGCCTTAATCGGGCCTTGGCATTAAAATGTCAACTCGAAGTTTTGGGTGATTCAAATGAGATGATCTCCAATTCATCAAAAATGACTCATAGAGCTATAATTGAAGGGCGATGACAAAATATGGTTCAGCGTCCCGGCAGAAAATTTCAAAGTGAAGGGTATCGTGTAGACATAAACTCACCAAAACTCAGAATTAACCTACTAATATGTGATTATCATTGTATTTAAATAGGGGGTTAACGTAGGAGGAAATCTCAAGATTGAAGCTTCAGATTCGAATATTGAATCAAAGCGACGATTTTGGTTTGTTCTATCTTCTATTCTCATTTCAAGATTTGAACTATTTGTTCTAAAATGCATAAGAAAAGCATATTTAATTGTTTTTTGACTCCATTTTATAAAGTGATTTAGAATACTGCATATGACAATTGTAATTATTTAAAAACAACTGTTATAAATGTGTACAAAATACATTTTATTATAAAGATCTAAATTAACTTTAATAGAATGTTACATTAGTTTCGTATTACATAAATTGGTATACCCAATAGGGTCAAAATAGCAATACTGCCAATATCATCGTGATGTGCCACTCATCAAAGAACTGCACTGGATCGTATTCGTAGTGGTTCACCAATTGATTTAATAATCCACAAGAAATAAATGATCATTTATGTTACAAAATCGTTTATAATTCGGTCATGTTTCAACTAGACACCGTACAAGATTTTGATATCCTATATACCTAAACATAGTTAAATCACTAAGGGCAATCAATTGAATTGTAGAAGTGAAATGAATTGTGAGTATAATTTGAATTGATTGAGATTGTGAAATATTGGAATTGAAAAGCATGTTTACACCAGTCTTTGTGTGAGAGTATTGTGAAATGCATGATTTATTGAATATGAAAGTGTATATTTGTACATCAATGAACTATAAATGATTGTATATAAAACAAGTATATGTATTGTATTAACATTGATCATCCAAAAGAATTGAAAGCAGAATTGTTAAATTAAGCATTATTTGAATTAAACCAAATCGAAGAATGGATTTGTATAGAACCACTATAAATAAATGAAATGTTTAATATTACTTTACTGTCACAAGCAAAAATTTTGAGTGATAGATAGTGATCGAAGTGCACTCCAAGATCGAGCCGCCGAGTCATGGGGTTGATGAATCTCATGGAAAAGGCTCCTCACTTGCATTCAAGGTTTATGTTTCTTTTTAAATTTAATATTTGCAAAAACATTTTAAACTCTGAGTCACTATTTTGATATCATTTGAAAAGGCTTGATATGTCTTTATAGTAATTGTACTTTTGTATGAATGAAATGTAATGGGCTTAATTCCTTTAAACTTCCATATTTGAAAAAGTTTACGTCAAACCATGTAACGCTACGACATGTTTTTGATAATGATTTTGATAAGAAGATCAAGTAATATTAGAGCGTAACTGATCCACTTATTCACACTGGGGAAGTGGGTCTGGAATGGGTTGCAGGTGGTTCTATTAACCTTTGGGACACACCCCAAGTAAAAGGTAAACATACGATTTTTCACGTAGTGGATTCTTCATAATTGTCTTCAAATAGATCTATTTACTGAAGGATATATCTTAATTTAATAATTTATTTATAGTAACTTTATTATGTTTCTAGTAACTATAGTGCATATGTTGTTTTACCATATGTATATCTCCGGAAAATCTATCAGAGCAGCAAACATAGATGTTATCGACTGTAAAAGTTATGTCAACCATATGAACAGTAGAATGTATATTATTAAGATTTGCTTGTACATTAATAGTACATAAAAATAACTTAATTGTTTATTTGTAAGAATAGGTACAAAAATGGATCGATCGAATCGAGCCTAATAGAGTTGATATTTGGTCTTTAACACATACAAAAAGAATGGACACCTGCTGGATGACTCATTCAAAGCAAATTTATGGTAATGAAGTATCTAAATTACATACTAGGTTTCACCAGGCTATTACCAAATTATACATAAGTTCAATAATTATTTTGTTTTTGTAATGTTAGAATCAATTTGAATAGTTACTATCCCAACCTAAAGGGATATCTTCTTCTCTTCTACTAACGCTTCACCTGCTTCTCAAGATCATCTGTGAGATCTGCCACCAAGATATATTATATGCCCGTGCTGATGGGTCAGGAGAGGTATGGACGTGTTCGAGGCTATGGATTTAGTGTTACTCCTACCTTAGTCTTTGGTAGCAATAGTACTAGACAATCAAGATCTACTTTGTCAGCACAACTTGAAAATGCCCAAGAAATGCTAAGAGTTGCAGAACAAAAGTTTACACAAACAACCTGGAACATTCAAGAGGTGTTAAGTGTAACGTTGAAAGACACGAGAATAAGTGAAAGAAGAGTTTGATGGAAAAATTATGGAAATGCAAAGAGTGCAAGCACAACTTCAAGAACAAATGATGCAAATGATGCAACAATTTCAACAAAAGCAGAAGTAGACTTGCATTATTCTCCGTTTTATACATTCTCCTCATTTTTGACTTTATGACTATTATGTAGATGATTGGTTAGTTAACCTGTCAGCATTATATGATATAAATGTAAAAAACCTAATTTGTACTACTTTATTGTTTTTTTATTTATATGTTGGTTTTTAAATTTAGCTTAGATAATTTTATTATGATATATCAGACTATTTCTTTAAATTTTAAATTTCAAATTGTTGATGTCGACAGCATAAAGGTTTAAAAGAGATTAATTGTTTATTACGCATTTGGAAAATGAGAACTATAAAAGACTAATTGTTTAAAATGTAATAATTTTAATCACGACAAGAAAAATCAGACTAAAACAAAAGGACGCAAAATGTATCCTTAATGTAACATATAGAAAACCGTGGCTAAAAAGGGCATTTTAGCTACTGCCATTTGGCTCACGACAAAATGTCAACATTTACACGAATGTGAGGAAAAAACCATGGTTAAAAAAGTGTCCCTTTAGTCACGATTACGCCGACTGACTTAAAATGTCCCTTTAAGCTTTACATACCCCGTTTTCTTTGTCACGCTTTTTCTTCATCGTGATTAAAATGGATTATATTGGTCGCACTGAAAGTAGGAAAGCTTATAACTAAACCTTGACCACTTCTACTATTACATACGGTTCACGTTTATAAAACCCATGATAATAAGTTTTTAGTCACTGAAAGTTCATTGATTTATTCAAAGTCCTGAATTTATGTTCTCGAAGACAACCGATAAGCAAAATTCAAAATCATTATTACCAAAAAACTATCCCGGAGTAGATCTGATAAAGGTATAAAATCATGACCCGGAAAAACCTAGAAATTTGAATTTTGTTAGAAATGGCAAACAAATTTGTCGGGAATTCCTTTTCAGATTCTACACAAAATCCGATTTCAACGCTTAATCATCTCAAAATCTAGCCATCAAAGTTAGTTCTTGAATCTGTAGTCGGATTTCACGAATTTCATAATAAATGAATTTGATCCTCAAAACCAGATTTTAGAAAACTCAAAATGTCAAATATTTAAAGACCGGGCTCCATTTAAGATAGATGAAATTGAAACCTGGACGAAATAAATTTTTTCTTTGAACAAAACTTATTTGTATGAAGCTGACATGGCACACAGCCTGTTCCTGCATGTATAAATACAAAGAAATATTCAAAAATCAAAAAAGATTCACAAGTTATCTAGAATTCAAACAAAGCAGAGGAGAGAGAGAGAGGAGGGAGAAGAAAAGAACCTTCTCCCGCCATTCTCACTGGTTTGTTTATTTGATCCCTAAGATGAGAGTTAGTCACTTGTGCAGAGACAGAGTGTCACAAAATCTTAATCACAAGATTTCAATGTCTAAGGTCTGGCTTTCTTCACTTAAATCCTGAGAAAAGCATGTGTAATCCCTGTGGAAATCACGCCAATTGAGGTAGGGTTTTTTTATCCTACCTTGCGAATTTCCGTCTACGCATGCGTATGTTAAAGAGAATGTTATCCAGCTTTCTTCCTTTCGACCATGTGATCGTGTTTTAGCTTATAATCTGTCATCCTCATCAAATTTGAGTTTATCTTTAATTTGATGAACTAGACTTATATAGAACATATTCTCAAATAGTTCATCCAATTCACCCTTTTGACTTTAATGCATTCAGTGGAGCTACTGCCGCATAGTCGTTTTATTTTACATCCACGGATCAGTTTTTACGATAACTGGTCATCACCATCTGAATTGAGGATTCTAATTTTGATAAACGACTTATAGATGAACATATTTCCTAAAATAAGTCTATCCAAATTCACCCCTTTGACCTGTGAATGCATTCAAACAGAGTTATGTTCTTATTCGGTCTCGTTTGAAACTGAGTAGTCCCGTGGTTTCACATATATCTTGAGTTTCCGTGATCCGATTTGGGTGGATTCCAGTTGGAGAACCTAAGAACAGTATCTTCAAATGAGGCCAAAGAACTATTATGGATTAAGACCCTGAAATTGGCATCAGCACTGCTTCCGGGGCAAAGCGTAATAAACCCGACCGCTTTTGAATGTAAATGTCATAACCCTTCGCCCCACTGCTTTCCGTGTGTGTTCTTGCACTCTATGGAAAGCCCATGGCGTGAGCCTAGCAAACCTATCCATATGCCTGTGGGAGGGTAATTGGTATCCACAACCTTGCTGAAATGGGTGCTTCACCTGGGGCGTGCGGTGTGGGACATAGGGGGTCCATGCCTGCTTTGTTTGCCTCCGACTTCGTGACGACGCACCATATCTTTCGCGCTCCAAACTCCGTCGGTGCGCCCTCTCTTAAACTCTATGGAAAGCCCATCAGTTCAAAAGTTTCTTCCATGTGTTGTGGAAGACAGTGGATGTCCACAACCTTGCTGAAAATCTATGTTTTGCACCAAGTGTGCAAAGTTATTTGGCTGGGCCAACGTGAATAGCCTGTTTGACATGACCATCGCATGGCACGCCGTGTGCTATCAGGGACAAGTAAGGAATTACCACATAAGTTAGCCTAAGGAAGGTTATATGACATTACTTGTTTAGTCATGTATCGATGAATGCAATATGTATGATACTACGATATCTATAAAGACTGGTATGAAATGTATGGAACTTATACGTTTCATATATATGTTGCATGGTACTTCGATACAAGACATTGATTAGAATGCGTCCTTACGTATGTGCATCATAAGCATGTAACATGAGAATTATAAAGTGATATTGGGCATTGCATATGCACAAGGACATCAACATATCAGTGTATGCATGTGGATATGGTCATTCATCATCGCGTTGATGAATGGGTAGTGAGTTTGCATTGACGACGCCCAATAAATGTCTCACTCGCTTAAAACATAAAAAGAAATGTGTAATTAATGTGTGTCATGCAGCAAGAAGGGTAACTTTGCAGAACCCCTCGTGAAAGCCCTGAACATGGTGTAAGAGACCTCATGTGTGTGATCCAAAAGTTCCGTTTGGTGTGAAAAGACCCGCAGCGATGAGCGCAAAAGTTATGTTGCCCAAAGAAGACACACTACATGTTTATCATATAGACTTCGTCAGGATGTGAGTCGGATCGACCGGATTGATTGCCCATCAAGATTTGCATCGTACCGTGCCTGCAGGCAAGATCTCTATACGCGTAATAACGGGTACTACCGATTATCGTCTTTCACTCGCACAAGACGCTGATGAAATACGAAATGTAATCTGGCACATGGGCAGAAGACATTCCGAACATGACACAATACATTCATGTAGACATTCAATTTGATACGATCTGTCGACCAAAACAGAATTCAAACAGCGAACCCCAGAGATTTATTCATCACTTCCGTCGCCGTCATCTCGTCATAATCCTCCCTTCTCAAAAGCAGCTAAAAGTAAAAGATCCACACCGTAATCCACACAAGTGAAGAAAGCCTCATAGCTTAATCATTTTCGCATCCAGATATTAGAAACGGTAAATTAATTTACATCACTTTGTGCATATAATTAAACCTGAAATTATATCACTACATAGATGCACATATTCTAAGACATGGTCGAATGGGTCGAGTGGTCGCTATGACTCATAAACGGACCGTGTGGGTATATCAAGATTCCACGATCACGCTGATTTATCGCTATACGCGTCAGATTGGATAGAAAACTCCCGCACGTAAGACTCAGTCCTGGCTATTTTGTTAAAGATGGATCCCGATAAATGGGACACGATAAATAAGTGAAGGCCGTTATCCGGGACACCCACGAAGCTCGCAGGCTCCACGCCACACCAACCCCTGATATAGCTGTCACAAAATCAGCAAACGTGGGCACCACATGTGAGTTCCTCAAAATTGTTGAGAAAAACAAAAGTCCAACCATAAGTTGAAACACAATGACTGATTTATTGCTTTTCCATTCTAAATAGAAAGGAGAGAAATAAATTTTCTTTTATCTTCTTTATATAATGGATTATTTTAAAGAAATTGGTCGTCCCCATATGAATACATAAATCCCCGTAATAATGATGTTTGAATTCTTTATGTATATAACTTTTAGATACCTAGAATAGATAAAATCTTTAAATGATGTTTGAATTCTTTATGTATATAACTTTTAGATACCTAGAATAGATAAAATCTTTAAACAGAGTCCAATGTACCAAAAAGAAATATTTGTGATTAAAAAGTGTTTCTAATAAAATATCTTTAGATTATATCAGATACTTTAATTAATTACATAAATTTATTTGTCCTAAAATTAAAAAAAATTGACTGCTTTTTTAATATTTAAGCACTTTGTTACAATATAATAATAAACTCTTTTGCTCGAACCGAACCCTCGAAACCCCTTCCCGTGCTCAAGAGCAATCGCTGAAATGAAGTTTTGAAATTTTAATTCTTGATTGGTTAAATTGAATTTTGATTTAGTAAGTTTTCAATTTTATTTCATTACTTTTAGGAAATATGGAAAATTGAATTTTTATTTACGAAATTTGAATTTATGAAGTTTATAAAATTGGATTTTTATTTGGGAAATTTGAAATTTTTTTAATTGTGATTTAGAAATAAGGAAAATTTTTTAATTTTTATTCAAGAAATTAAAATTAAATTTTATTTTTACAAATTTTTCAAATTTTATTTTTATTTAGAAATTTAGCTCTTTTATTCATCAAATTTAGAAAATTAAATTTTTATTTAGAAATTTTTATGTTTTGAATTTGAATTTAAAATATAAAGATTTAGAAAATTCAGATATTAGATTAAAAGTTAATTTGAATAAATAGGAAGTTGGGCATATAAGTAATTGAAATAGACAATGTAGTAAAATAAAAGAAAAGAATTTGATAAAAATGTTTTGAAGTAAAACACAAAGTAATAAAATTATTTTGGTTTATCTTTTCTTTTTTTCTTATGCTTAATTTTCGTTCTAATTCTTTAAAGAGATTTTATGAAAAGAAATATTATGAATCAAAACGAGTTTTGATTCCCTTTATATTTTTATGTTACAAAATATAAACCATAATGTTGAGAGATTAGATAGTAAACTCATACTTCTTTTGTAAAGCTTTTACACTCTAATACATACTCTGTTTTTTTAAGAGAAAAATGATTTCATTGATTCAAACTAAATACATCAGTTATATTTTCGAACCAAATTAATAAGATAACGACCGACTTAAAAGTCGAAAGCACACACATTTAATATTAATTACATGACTACAATACCTATAACTTTAAGACGTAAGTAACATATTAACTTTAATTATCGATTCGATTTATCAGATCTTATCATATATATTTTGCTCATCTGAATCACCCAAACACAAATAAAAATCGTATTACAACGACGAAAACCAAAATCAGTCAGACCGAGACGACACAATTACCCCAATAATCGAGACGTAACGCATAATCACTCATGCGCACTGCTGCAACAACAATCATACACGCACCAAAAGCAAATAACCAAATCACAAAAAAATAAATAAAAACCTGTGATTCGTGTGGAATAACCACTTTATTAAAAATGTGTTTTTTGAATAATTGATTCAACACCATCAGATAACTCTTTTCTTTTTCTCTCTCCCAGCGAGGGTTACAGCAGATACTTCTGCCTGTTAAAACTATTCTTAAAAACAGTTTTTGAAAACACTATTTTAGTGTTCTCTAAAAACTATTCTTGTTTTCTGAATTTAGTATTTTTGAAAACATAAAAAAAAAAAGGAAGCAAACTATTCTCTTTATTTTTAAGAACATAAAATATTTTTAAAAAACATGAACCAATCATGTTGCAAGTTTCCCTTCATGACAGTCCTGCATGGTGGTAGCCCAGGTATGAAAGAGTCAGGTTGAGATCAAAGCCCAATTAAAATTTGTAAGGGCCCAAAATGAGGCCCAACTATAGACATCTGTGGTTCTGCGCAGCCCAATTTCCATAGGGCTTTAAATCACTGGTAGTGGTAATTCCCAAACTCTAAAAATTTTTGAGAAAGCATGTTTGGTTCCTATTTTTGAAAACTGTTCTTGAGAACAATTTTTGAAAATATAGAAAACATCATTTTGATGTTCTCAAAAAACTGCTCTTATTATTTAAATTCAATTTTTGTGTATTCTCTGGGTTATTCAAAACAAAAAAAAAAAAAAAACTAGGAACTAAACACATTCTCTATATTTTCGTTTCTCGCTGGTAACATGTTAATTTTCAAAAATAAAACCAAACATGTCATTGGGCCTTTGCTTTTGAAAACACAAAAACACCACTCTCACGTTTCTAAAAACCGCTTACTGAATTTAAATAAGTTAAGGTTTCTACATTGTTTAATATAAAAATAAAAACTAGAAACCAAATAGATTTTTCCTATTTTCCTTGTTTTTGATAATATAAAACAATTTTCAAAAACATGAACTAAACACGCCCCAAAGTCAACCATAGAAATCAGAAGACAAAGCTCTTCATCACTTTCAACTTGAATGTCCAAATAATATGAATAATCCGGAAGGTGTAAAAAAGAATACCAAGTTTCCATTCATGACAATCCTACATGGTGTTGGCCCAAGTGTGAAACAACTAGATTGAGATTTAAGCCCAATTACAATTTCAAACGGCCCAAAACGAAGCCCAACTACAGACATCTTTGGTTCTGCCCTGCCCAATTTTCAAAAGACTTTATATGTATTGACTTTGTATATTACATTGTAATGCTTTGTACTAGATTCGATCCTAATTCTCCCGTGCACCCAACCCACCCCTTTACAACTTGAGTCAAGCTTCATGGGCTATACAAATTAAAGTTGAAAAATGAAAATTAAATTCTATTTGTTTACAATTTTTGAAAACTATTTTCTATTTTCAAAAACAAAGAAAACACATAAAACATGTTTGGTTTTCCGGTTTGCTTTTTTTTCTGAAAAACATAAAAAAAACACCTAGATTTAAAGAAGAGATTTTCAAAGAGAACACATACTAAGTAATTTTCCCTGCATGTTTTAAGAAACTCTCTCAAGAATAGTTCTCAAAAATAAGAACCAAACATGCCCTTAGCTTTCTTTAATTCAGTTCACAATTACATTTTACATCATGCTATTATCTTGACCCAATGTTCATGAACCACCTGCCTTATCATTAGAATCGTGAAAAAGGGAAAGAAAAAAAAAAGAAACTTTTGTCAGGCCAAAAAAATTCAAAAAATTGGCCACTACTTGTTGCAGACCTTTGGCCTGAGATTATCTACCAGTTTTTGAGAAGAAATGTTCTATCTGCAGACATCCCTGAGACTGTAATCCATTTGTCTTAGTTCCAAGTTTGCATCTCTTTGCCCACCCAGAACTCTCCTTACCATCCTGCTAGAAACAAAAACTTTCATTTTGAAGTTTGAAATGCAAGAAGAAATATCTCAAGGTGTGTTTGGTTCTTAGGAAAAATATAGGACAAGGAAATAGAGTGGGGGAAAAAAGATGGAAGACAAAATAAAGATAGCCTAAATATGATCTTATCAACTGATTTAAGAAGGTATTTTCTACAACAAAAATAGATGAGAAACCTGTTTTTGAAAACTGTTTGCTATGCAGTTTTGAAAGCGCAATTACCATTTAGTGATAAAAAATTGTTAACATTGGTGAATTTAGTATTTTTATATTGCTGTATTTTTCAAAAAAAAAGTAGAAAGCCAAGCGTGTCTCACTGTTTTCGCTAATTCTCATCATTTTAGAATGAAAGCTATTTTCAAAAATATAGACAAACAGGCCCTTAGGAACTTTGTTTGTTTATAAAACTATTTTTGTTAGCAAGGGAAGCATAAAAGAACGTTGATTCTAGTTTTTGTTAGGAAAAGCGAAGAGTATAACCTTAATTGATTTTCAAAAACAGAAACCAAACATGCCCTTATTTACCTTGGTTTATTATTTCTAAAATCAAACATAACATTGTACATCATAGCATTAAGAGGAAGAGAAAAATCTAAATACCAAATAAGATTTTCATGAAATGAGACAAAACCATATCAAGCCATTAACAGATAGTATAAATTCTCAGGAAAAAAAATGGAAAACATTTACCAGAACCAACTGGTGAATGAAGTATCTGTTTCTACTGATATGGAGTTTTAAAGATAAGGGTCACAAATTCAATGAAGAAACAGATAAAAGGAGTTAAGAGATGAGAGAACATACCAATGAGGCTGTTAGGAGATCTCAGAACTTTAGTTCTACCACCCTTCATCGGCTCAACAGCAATCAGATTACCGAATTACCTGCATATGATCCTTGCATACCAACAGATGACGGGTTTGATCCATTGCCATTGTTCCGTTTGCACCATTTTCCCAAGTATCTGGGTGCTCCATCAGGACCTACCAGTCCAGGAGCAAAGCATTTGTCTCCTGGGGGTTTTCATGGGTTGTGAAAAGAAAACTGTTAGAAAGGTTTGTTCCAAAGCATGCTGCATAGTCACTTCTAATACTCTTTACATGCAGGTGATAAATCTAAAGGATGGAAGCATCTTTCCACAAGGATATTCAAGTAATTTTGCGTAGTACGGATTCTAATAGTTGCAAAAATAAAACCAATCTCAAATGGCATCCCACATTATACCTGGTTTGGCAAAGCATGTTGGAAAAGGAGCTTCTTTTCTAATCTGAGGTAAAGGTTGAAGTAGTTCAATGTCATCAAGAAGTAACTTTGCTGGCTTATCCTCAGCAGTAACAGGAGCACCAGAAATATCATCCTTGGTAACAGTCCTTGAACTTGGAAGTCCAATCCGGTTACCTGATCCTTGTGTCGGGGGGGGCCTTCCATTGATATCAGAGGCTGCCCCAGGAACAATGCTGGATTCTGATCAGCCATGTCTTACTGGTTAGGTTTCAAATTCGGGTTTGGAAACTCATACATAGCTGCAGAAATTTCCAAGACATCTTCATCTACTAAAAGGCAAGAATCTATATCTTGACCAAGAGACACAACATTAACATTGCCCCTAATTCTTGAAGAATTTTACACTCGCATCTTTGATGAATTCAAATCCCTATTGCCTTGGAAGAAAGTAGACAACTGTTCAAGTTAATTTGATCGATTTGGAGCATAAGTATGGCTAGGTGCGTCCATGCTATCATCAGGCAAAACTTCATTGATTGGTGAAGAACTAAGGTTACAGTTAATGCTGTTCAGATTAGCCTCTTCATCGATTCTTTTTTTGGAAGCAATTAAAGCTCTCAGAACTTCATTGTCTTTCACTTCATTTGCTGTCTCCAACTCTTGAACCCTTGTCTGCTAATATCCAAAGGAGAAATGTATGTTAAATCAAACTTACAAACTAATCACCGTAAAAGATCTATTTGAAGGACTAGCAATAGATATACATACTTTTAGTTTTTGAATCTTTCCTTTAGCCTTCTCAAGTTTTCTGATAGAACGAGCCTCTCCTCTTCCTAGAAGATTGCATTTAGCCATCAATTCTTTGTAACTCCTATTGAACAAAATGCAACTAGGACTTATTTAACTGTTTAAAATCATTAGATAGGCAAATCAAACCCTGCTTTGCTCCAAGGGACATAAAGACTAAGTTAATCACGGATTTCATGGCATTCTTACTATCACAAGCTTCTGGATAAATAGAAATCAGCCAACTACACATAATGATATGGCAAGTATAACAATTATGTGGCTATCTAGAGATTATGAAAGAAATTTAGTAACAACATAATATAGCCATTTAGTAACAAAACATGGAGCTTCAAAAAAACTTTGAGATTGCTTAATCAAACATCATAAGCTGCAACAATTATGCACTTACCCATAGAATTTATAAAACAACAAAGTTGACTTACTTGTTACGAATGACCAATGACCTCTTTAGAATGTCTATTGTGTCCTTGTTATTAGCCTCATTACCAAAAGAAGCTAGCTTCAAAACCCCTTCTTCATCTAGATTCAAATCAGATACCCTGGATTGCAACCATATACCCACATTATGGAAATAAAAGAAATCATGAAGAAGTACAGAACGTAAAACCTTTGATCCTGTATTAAATAGTACTGCAGTTTTAAGTGCTTGCAAGCTCTTTGGCAGAGCCATGTTTCTCTCCTGCAGTCTCAAACTCTCAAGGTTTGATTTATCCGAATCCTATCACATGGTTGTCCAAGATTGTTCAATATAGTTTGATAGGACAGCATTCCACAATCCACATTAGAGACCTTAAGCGCAGAGCGTTAGTAAAATGCTAGAAAGCCAATCACTCACACCTGAGATTTTGAATAAAGCAACTTTGTTGGATGACGCCTTCTGTTTCAAGGCTTCATTCTTCAGTGCTACTTCTTATATTCATACCATAAGAATGATCAAATAGTGATTCAATGGGATAAGATAACATAAGTAGATCATATCAATCAAATTTATAGTGTAGACAACTCCGCATTTCATTGCTAAAATTAGCAAAAACATAACCAGATAATATTTCATATTTAGCATCCAAATGAAACTTCAACCAACAAAAAACGACAATTGGTTCCTTGAGTCCAAGATTGTGATGGTCTAGCATTATGAATATAAGGGCTGAAAGCAGTTCTTAAAAATTGGTGTTTATGAACATTTCTTAAAATAGTTCTAAATTTCTTTGATGAACAAAATTTTGCCTGTGGAGTTCCAGACAACAGCACTCTTCTTGGTTCATTCAGCCTGTTGTACCTTTCTAAAAGCAGCTGAAATTACCTTCAATTGGTTCACAGAACCAATCAGAACAGGGTTTGAAAAACTAATTTTTCTTCAAAGTTGCAGGTAGCATTTCTAACATACTCAAAACAAAAAACATTGTCAAAAACAAATTACTATTGTGTTTCAGGAAGATTGAAGCCTGACCTCAGCTAAGACACCTGAACGGTGTTAGGCACGAGTTATTGAAGACTTTAATTTTGCAGGTTGTGAATTATAATTTACAATTATTCTTTTCAATGTTCTTTTTTTCTACATTTTCTCTCCAAACCAAACCCCTATGCTAAGACCCCCTTTTTGGTTGATGAGCAAATGGAGGACGAGTAGAAGAGAAAGAACTCTTTTCACCCAGTGATTTATGTAGCTTTCTCCAAACCTGAATCATATTCTACAGAATTTAATTTAAACCACCCCACATCTTCTCGGCAATCGACCAGACAAAAATTATAATTAAAGACAAAAAAAAGGACAAATCCGATACCTCCTCATTGAGCTCTTTGAGATCATTCTGGTTTCGTTCCAAAGCAGAAGTGAGACCCTCTACCTTCACCTCCAATCTCTTGACCTCTCTACGTAATACCCCTGGATCTTCCCCGAGATTGAGCGCATTCTGTGATACGATTGGATCGCTGGCGTCGCCGATTGACTGAAAATAAAGCCGATTAACACCATTTAAAGAACAAGTCTGCTTGCACACGGGACAGCTGTTCTTCCTCTTGCTCATAGTACTCAGACCACTACCTTGCAAGCTAGAGTTTGCGAAAAAACCAAAATAAAAAATAAAATAAAATAAAACAGCACATTTCAAATTTTCCAGGATTCATTGTACCACGAAGTAATTTCAATTCGAATAGATATATAGTTTAACAGGAAGATGTATAATACCAGAGTTCGTGGAAAACATGGCCGCAAACAGAGATAGATTGGAGGTCTTCTACGATTGGCTTGAGATCTTCGTAGCAGATCGTGCATATTGTTTTGGCAAATGTACTTCCGATCATACCTCTCTTCTCCGTATCTTTCCTTCTCTGATTCGCCTCTGTGTAGCTGCGAATCAACTTTCTCGCTTAATTTTCCCGGAAAGTGGAGCGAATTTTGAAAACAAGAAAATATTCCATGGAAACGTGCGAGCGGGAAGAAGGAAATATAGCGCTAACTGCGAAAAAATAAATTAAATAGATTAAGGGAAAGGGAATAGGGATCGACTACTTTCATACAAATAGGTAATTATAAATAAAATGGAAATTACTTTTGAAAAAATAAAATAAAATGGAAATTAATTAAAATTTATATTGACAAATAAATAATTATTTATACAAGCCTTTTACATTCTTTTTTTTTTATATAAATAATTATTTATGCGCATCTCAACTTATAACCTCTGGGTACCCAGTGTACTTAGAAATTTCGAACTTATATATAAATACCCAACCTACACAAGCAGTAAATCATTTGAGCTATCTCTTAAGGGTGTCTTTTACATTAAATTATTATGTCATGTTATCAACAAATTAATTATTTCTAAATGTTTTTTAAGAGATAAATTATTTTATTAATTAAAATTAACAATACGATATAAATATATAATCAAAATCGTTAAATATCATGAATGATAAAATAATATTCACGTTAATAGCATAATGAATTACCTTAAAGTCTATATAATTGATAGTTGAGCCTGCAGTTTGATCTTAAAATCTGCATGATTACAGTTATGTAGTATATTGAAGGCCAGTTTATTTGATTTATTGTCGTTAATCGAGATATCTTTATTAATCTGAATGTAATCACTTCAAATAAATATTGTGTGATCGACTAATTGTCATCACACAAAGCTACGATGTCCTTGCATTATCTTAAGACGATGACTAAATCTCGAAAAAACTAATGAAAAAAAATATTAAAGTCCTCTAACTTATATCTTTTAATTCAAATCCAACATTTCAAATTTCAAGAGGAATATATAAGATATCTAAAATAGGAAGAGCTTTGTTGAGGAGACAAAGGAATCTTCAACGTTTGTAAGGGGTGTTAGCAGTTTGCATGTTATTTTGGTGTCGTATACGTCATCCGTTTCTACATTTATCAAAATATCTCATTCAATTCTATAAGAAAAAAGTAATTATTTGATTTATTAATTTACAAGAGAGGAAAATACAAATTTATATTATAAGGTAAAAAAAAACAAACTATAGTCTAATTAAGATACTAGAGAAAAAATAAAAAAAAGGAAAAAATTACAAAGAAAGGTAACATCCAGATCTAAACTCTAGTGTGTATTATAATTAAAAAAAACAAACAAAGTGATAGTCTGTTAGAAACTAAAGAAAATAAAATAAGAAATAATCTAACCTTTAACATTTGTAATGTAATTACTTAAATTTTAAATTATTTATTTATTTATTTCCAAAAAATAATTTATTGTGTATTTTACATCTTCAAAAAAAGACAAGAAAATTTATCTCTCTCTAGAATTGATCGGTCGTTCGTTCGTCCTGTTGAATGGAAAGGAGAAATCATTCAATAATGTTCCAACTTCTTATGAATTGCCATTGTTTATAAATATACCGAGGAACTGCTAAAGTGCCCCGTTTGCTATTATCATATGTACTCTCTAGTTGCTTTTTTTTTTGTTGAGTTTGATATAATTGGATTTTATTATAAGAAACAACCTGAACTGGATCAGGATTTGAACACCCTTTGAAGAATTTGATAATCTGACTTTTTTTGTTTGATGTTTGAAATAATCTAAAGGTTTTTTTTTTCCATGAGTACAGTGCCACAACGGACTCTACAATCTATCAAACTGAAAGCTGAAGGTGGCGCATAACAAATGTCCACCATATAGACAGCAATACATGGAAGATATTAGGTGTTTATCACTAGAATATATTGCGGAATCAATTCAAGCGCATTGCAAGTGTTAAAATTTTGGATGCCATGGGGATGAAATTTCATTACCCTTATAGCAACAAACTCAAACATGAACACATCTGTAACTTCAAGCCCATTTGCAGTCTTGCATTGATATCTCAACTATTGTCTCATCTCACAAATCATCACAAGAGTTGAAATCATCTACCAGTTCCCACTTCCGACGTGAAATTTTTGTGCTCGTCTCCTCTTCACCGTAGCTGCTTCTAGGTAGAATATGTAAGAAATGATTGTAACTTTTCTTTTCAATTAATCTGCATATCATGGATTCTTCGAATATTTTATTGTAATATGTGGTTAAAATATATCAAATACCTTTGGGTTTGTGAATCTAACATCTTCCACGTTTTTTTTAAGCTAATCATTATTATCTGATATATTAAACTATCGGTTGTTTTAAGATCTCTCATTACTTTCATGAATACTTTTGTGATTCATTTTGGAAGCCCTCCACTTTAAATGATATACCAATTCGTGGGAAGCAAGCAGAGGCACGCAAATATCGATACGGTTAACAGAAGTCTTGTGAGGCAGAGACCATTCATGAAATTTACTCGAACTTCGACTAGTCAAAACTTCGACTCAAAATGTTAATGGAGTCGAGTCGAGAGCAACTTATGCTCGACTCGAAAAGCTCATGAAACTCGAAAATATTTTGTATATCAAATTTTAAAAGTTTTTTTAAGTGATATATATTTCTAACTAAGGGATGTAAGTAAATATCTCTGTTTTATATTCTTAAAAAATCATAAATTTTCATTATTTATTTAGTTATAAATATATTTATTTTAAAAATAATTAATTTAAAAAAATATTTAAGAGAACTGGAAGGTTAGGATTGAGGTTTTTGCGCGTTTCGAGTTCGATTCAAGCTTCATTTTCAAGCTCATGACTTTCGAGGCCAGGTCGGCTTCCAGTTCGAGTTTCCAAGTTGAATTGAGCTGCATTTGGCTGGCTTGGCTCGCTTGTCATTAAACGCGCATATACGATTATAGAGATAGAGGTAAATTGTGGAAGTTCATTTTGAAAGGCATCCCGAAGCTTAAGAGAGGCAGTGAGCTTCCATTTTATTTTCCTCGTCTATTCACTTTACATTGTATAACATTATAATGTTGGTAATCTATTTTTAAGTTGCTTTTAAAATGAACAAATTAACATTAATAAACTAATATTCTTCCATTTGAAATTCAAACACAAATTTACAAATATACACATATTCAAGCAAAAAATGTCGATTAGGTATTTAGTTATAACGTGGGGATGAAACAAAATGACGCGACGTTTAGATTCTGCATGTTGGGATTTATCTTTATACATTTTGGGACATTTTAAAGTTATAAATTAGTTTTCAAATAACTTTGAAATTGTTTATTTAAAACATTTCTCCCTATTTTATAGGGACTCAGACTTTGAGGCCTCTACACCCTTTGGTAGTTTTGACAATATATAATTTTATTAATTGAAACAAATGATACATTTGTTATAAACACATAATCAAATTAATTCGCTAAAACTTTAGAAATTATAATATCTAAGTTAATAAGCGAACTAATTGGTTCAAAGTCTACTAGCGTTGATAATCGTATAATGATTATAATACTATGACTCGAATCGCATCGTAATGCGTATGATTTGATTTGTTGTCTCAGTTTGATTGAATATGTCTTATTCTTTGAATCGTCCACACACTAATAAACACCCGCAACAAAGCATTAAATAATATTAATAGTATGATTTGATGTATTTGTTTGATCGAATATGTTTCTGTCCCAAATTATCCATTGCATTGTCAAGCAGCTCTGACGAATGACGAAAAACCAAACGCCGTGCTATCAGCCACAATACATATACGATATGATCGATTACAAGATCACGAAAAAAAAATTAAAAATCCAAATTTGTGTGGAATAACTGTGGTGATTTCAGGTAAAAATAAAAAATAAAAAAAATCACCCTTTCTTGCTTATGGGAAAAAAATAGAAGAAATAACATATGAGAGAAAATGAGGGACAACTAAGGTTTTTGAGGTTCTATGATTTAAAGTATCATTCAAATATAGAAATTCAACAGTGGTCCAATGTGAAGGTCCTAATACCTTCATACTATTAAGAAGAGTATATAATGAAATTAATTTTGAAAAGGAAAATTAATTTTATTAGTCAAACTTGTAATATATTGATATATTCGATATATAAATAGTTAAAAAATCGTATATAGAGGATGATCTGATATTTTGATTAATTAATAACGTAATAAATTGATATAAAGCCCTTACAAATTTAATTATATATTGAATTATAAAGAGGCCATTCCTAACAAGTAAAGTCAACTTTGTTGTTTATAAATTCTATGGGTAAGTGCATAGAGGCAAAATTGTTTCAGCTTATGATGTTTGATTTAGCAATCCCAAAGTTTCTTTGAAACCTCGAGGCTTTGTTACCATATGGCCAATGGCTATGTTACTAAATTTATTTTATATTCTATAGAGCCACATAATTATACTTGCAGACAGTTATAGAGAGTCAAACATCAAAACTCCCTATCCAAGAGTGAAATTAAATTCTAAATTCAATGTGTGTTATTAATATTATTATTTATGTGGATGTCCTTATTTTATCTATTACTAATAAGTGCACTTTATATTATGCATGTGAGCTTTTATATTAGAATAATTAAAATTGTCTATAGATTTAGCCCAATTTGTTAAATTGTTCAATCTTTAATGGCAAGATATGGGGTGGGGAGGGTTAAGTATTTGTGAAATAATTTACTATATTGTATTAAAAGTGATTAGCTTAAAAAAATATATATTAAAATCAAGTTCATACGTGCTACCGTGAGAGTTTTTGTATTATAATATTAAAATTAGTATATTTTTTATAAATATTAATTATCATAATTGTTTCTATTTTTTATTTGATTTTATTTGTTAATTTTTTATTATAAACTATTCATTATTTGCACAAGCCTTTATGTGGGCACTACATTTTGGTTATAATGCGTTTCTCACTAAAAGATGATACTCATTTTTGTATTTTTAAAAATCATTTGGAGTTACCACTTATTTTATTTATTTTTAAAGAATAATAAAATAAGAAATAAAACTCTAAATATGACTTCTAATAGAAAAAAATAAATATGTGAAAGCCAAGTATAAGTTCAGGAAATGGGTTACGTATCGAGAAGGTACGAGTAGAAAGTCGTAGCACCCCTCCCTCTAAGCCCATATCGTTGGGTCTCTAATACAGTCAGTTAAGGCTAATACATTGATTGACTAATCAAGCAATGGATATAAAAAATAAAAACAACAATGATATTACAAAGAGAGCATCAAACATATAATAAATAATAAAAAGTCACAATTGATAAATATCTACTTTAGACGAATTGCGAAACGTATTAATAAGCAGGTTAACCCAATAACACATATAGAAATATTAATTATTAAATTATAAAATGAGCTATAAAATCATTTATTGAAATATACATAGATCTTAGGATCCCACTAAGACCCGTTTATTTAGTACATAAATCACTTCACAAAAGTTCCATTTTTAGAGGATTTAACATAGTGATTGTCTTTTGAGTTTTGAAAATTACATGTTAAAAATGAAATTTGAAAAATGAAAATTTAATTAGGAATTTTAAAAATAAAATAAATAAATGACTAAAAATGATTTGGAAAATAAAAGGTTTGAAGTTTGAAAATTGATATTTGATTTGTAGAATTTAAATAAAGTAATTTTGAATTTTAAAGATTTTTAAAACTTATAAGGATCATAAATTTTATATATTTTAAAAATTAATTAAAGTGATTTTGAAATTATACAAAATGATTATTTTTTTCTTTAATTTTTAAAATTAAGGAATTATTTTATTTTAAATTTATAATTAGGGAATTTTATTTTATTTTGCTTTATTTAGTAATTATTAAAATAAATTTTAACATTTAAATAAAATAAAATAATTATTTTACTTAGATGAATAACAATAACAATAATAATATTTGTTTGAAAGTTAAGTATTAAAAATAGTTAAAATTTATGAAAATGAATGATGTTATAAGTATTATTAAAAACGGGTAAAAGTTTGAAACAAGAATAGATGTTGACTATTGGTTTAAGGCGTCTACTTACAAGATAATGTAATTTGAGATTTCATTTTTTAAGGTGTGTGTCCTAAGTGATGTGATAGTGAGTCCTCATTAGCAGTGACATCGCAATGGATCTATAAGAATGGGTTAATTTAATGAGTTGTTAGACCTAAAATAAAATGGATTGGATAACTAATGGACTTTAATATAAAATAAATGAATAAGACAGAATGAACTAGTCCCTGCGAGTTGAAATTTATCACAAGTAAATAGGTTGTATAAGCTGTGAGATTGAACTTAAGGTAAATAGATCGGACCTGATGGGTTGAGTATAAAAAAGTTGATTTGAACTTAATAGGTTCAGCTAAAGCGAATGAGCCTTGGGTGAACTATGCCTAAATAGGCTTAGGCCGAGGAGCTTGCAAGTTAATAGGATGAGCCCTAATAATAATGAAAGATTGAATACATACTAATTATTAGATTAAAAAAGCGATAGAAAATGGATAGATGGCTTGATTAAGAGATTAAACACTAAAGAAATATAACATAAAGCATGGTTAAATGATAATTAACTTTTACTTTGAATTTAGAATCATGTTCAAATGTTAATGCAAACAATTTTTTTCAAAAATTCGGGGAGGCATTTTTTTTTCCAAAATTTCAAAGGAGGAGAAATGGCCATTTGACCTTCGTGAGGTTTGCTTAAGTAGTAAAACGAGAGTTTTTTTTTTTAGGGTTGGGTCTTAGTCCTTGAGGCATGACCGTAATAAAGGATATTTTAGGAATGAATGCCCTCTCGACTCTATATAAATTTGCCATTGCGTTATGAATAGCAGTGTGTTCTATTCGAATGTTTAATTATCATGGCCTTTTAAGCTGAGGTCTAACTTAAGTGATAAATGAATGAGAAGGGACTATAGTATATTTAGGTTTGAATATTTATAAGAATAGGTTAGGATAACATACTATATAAAGTGAATATATGTTAAAAAAAAAAACTTGGGCTTCAATTACACTACACATGACTGATATATGGGCTTCGGTTTGGCTGAGTTACACTGCTTGGTTTAACCGTTGGGCTTGAATAAAGGCTTATTTCATAAAGGTGCTTTTGGAAAACAAATGTTCACAGAGGTTTCTACTTTTGTACAGGGTGGATTTATTATTTTTATTAAAAAAAAAAGCAAATAGCCATTCATATATATAAAAAAAAAACAAAAACAAATAGTCATTAATATTACAATTTTAATCATTAATTTACTGATTACATTAACATGACATTAGTACAACAAATAACCACTTTAACATATATTATCCCTTTAATCCCTTTTAGGTTAAAGGGGTTATACCTATTTAAATATATGTCTAATGATGAATTCATACTCATACGTTGCATTTTAAGAAGAAGTATTTTATTTTAATCATTAACATTTAGGGATCTATAATGGGTCGGATGGTGACTGACGAGGTCAATATAGGCCCGTGAGTGGAATAGTCAATTGATCATTTGTATTTTGTTGAGGTTTAAGGTTCGGCCATGGTAGAGCCTAGAAGAAGCGAGTCAAGAAAACGGACCCAATTAATTAATTTTATAAAAATTTAAACCAATTTTCTTAAATTAATGCATGTACTAAATTGTGTTTTTATTTTACTATTATAATAAACTTTTAACATAATATATATTGTAATATGGTTACATTGTATTTTTTAAAAATAACACAAGGATAGGAAGTGGTAGGTCTATCAAGATGGGTTTATGGCGGGCTTGAAAATCTACGGTCGAATTGACTTTGCTTTAAATAAAAACTAATGGTTAAACCATCCTAAAACAAGCTCGGGCCAGGTTTGGCTTGCTCGGGCTTGGGCCGAGTTTTAGCTCGTCGGGATGGACTCGAAGTGAACCTCGGACTCGACATTTTTTGAGACCCCTAATCACAATACTGGGTATTGTGATTAGTATAATGATGATTTTTCATAAATAATAAAATTAATGATATTATATAAGTATGAACTATTCATATTATCCATTATGTTTAACTCATATGATAAAGCGTTCAACGTTTAAATAAGTAAAACATAAGGAAATTAAGTGGGAAGCTTCATGGGTTTGTCGAGTCCAACCGTAGCAGTTTATTATATTATAACTAAAATAAATATAGTCGTTAAAAAAACAAAATAATATTGTGGTTAAAAAAAATAAAAAATAAAAGTATGTTACTATAATTAAAAAATAAAAATAAAAAAATACATTTTAACATTGAAAATACAAAGATATTTTTAATATAAAAATATACTTGGATCGAATTGTTAGAACTCTGAAGCACTTATGCGGAAATCTCAAAAACAAAATTCCCAAATCACCATTACATTTTCTAATCTCCATGAGGTTCAGAAAAGGTCAAAACCGTAATATTGACGTATTTTTCAATGTGGTCTTCAACGAGAACAGTCCCTTCTCTTTCTTTCTCCAACCTTGCTCGATCTATCCAACGCGGAGAAGCAAAGGAAAAAAGGCCCAATCCTTTGTAATTATTTCCCTACCTTATTCAATCGACAAGAGGTATGGATTCTTCGTTCCCCTGTCGTCTTTGCTGTGCGAGATCAGAAGTATTGAGTAAAATGTTGAGATTTGTTTGCTGATTTTCAGATTTGTTCTGTTATTGCAATCATTTCAAGTGATCAATTATCCGTTTCGATTCTGCAAATTATAGTTTTTTCTTTTTATTTTTAGTACAATTACTTTTGTTTGTTCGCGTTTGGTTGATGACATAATATATAAGTTAATAGCATGCGCCCAATTGGATTCAGAAAGCGCTACGTATTTAATAATCGTATAATGATTATACATCACACTTATATTTACAAATGCATGTCATGTGCTGTATGATTTGATTTGTTGTACCGGTTGATCGAATATGTCTTGTGTGCGAATCAGTAACACACTAATAAACACATAACGATGGAAAGCAACTAATATTGATGAGCGTAGTTTGATTTGTTATGCAATATGTCGAATATGTTTTATAAATGCGAATTCTTCCTTATTAATAAGCATTGAATGGCGAAAAAGCCGTATCGTCAACCATGTGACCTGTACACACGATACAACAAATTGACGAGATCACGAAAAAAAAATTAAAGATCGAACTTGTGTAGAATAACTATTTTATTAAGAAAAAAAAATGACAAAAAAATAGATATATAGCGAGGTGATTTCGGAGTAAAAAATAATAAATTCACCATTTCTTGCTTATGGGAAAAACTAGAAGAAATAATATATGAGAGAAAAAGAAGAGGACAATTAAGGTTTTGAGGTTCCTATGATTTTAAAAGTATCGTTCAAATAGAAATTCAAATTGATGGTCCAATACCTTGAAGGTCCAATACCTTCATACTATTAAGAAGAGTGAATAAATGAAATTAACTTTTGAAAGGAAAGGCAATTTTATTAATTCAAACTGTAATATATCAATAGATCAATATATACATAACTAAAAACTATATAGGATGATACAATATTTTGATTAATTAATAATATAATAAATTGTGCAAAACCTATAAATTTAATTATATAGTGAATTATAAGGGTAATTCCTAACAAGTAAGTCAACTTTGTTGTTTTATAAATTCTATGGGTAAGTGCATAGAGGCAAATTATTTCTAGCTTATGATGTTTGATTTAGCAATCCCAAGAGTTTCTTTGAAAGCTCGAGGCTTTGTTACCATATGGCCAATGGCTATGTTACTAAATTTATTTTATATTCTATAGAAAGCCACATAATTATTATACTTGCCGAATAAGTGCATAGAGAGTCAAACATCAAAACTCCCTATCAAGAGTGAGGTAAATTCTAAAATTCAATATTATTATTATTATTAATTGATGATGTTTTTCAACGGAGCTGGGAATTTGGAGCGTGGGGTCATTTGGGCTAGACCGGATTGTTTAGCGAATTTGGGATGCTGGTGTGCGGAATGTACAGGATGAGGGCGGGATCGTTGCGGTTGATCTGTGAGCTCAGGTGAAACCTCTCTGCAAAACAAGGAAGAAGGGGGGTCGGCGGGGGGCTGCCGTGGCCGCTCCGATGCCTAAGTCAGTTTCTTTCTGAGAGAAAAGAGAGACTGCTTAGAAGGCGAATGTGTTGCATATGAGTATGCGTATAAGAGTGCGTACCTTTCACCGCTGGGGTGGCCCTGTATTTATAGTGTATATTATTCCCAATTTGAGGGTAGTCAGGATTCTTTCCCATTGGATGGGATATTTATTGCCTTTATCGGATTTTAGAAAGAGATATTGAAGGAATGGTTGTTGAAATTCATATAGCTTCCTTTTAGTGAGATTTGATTAGATTTGCGGGATAATATATTATTGAGGAATTATCTGTTCACCTATCAGTGAGATTGATTGGATTTGCGGGATAATATATTATTGAAATTATCTTGTTTCCCTTATTGTTGAGATTTAGTGGGGTTGCGGGATGTGAGTCTTACCGATTATCCATATCATCATTTGGGGTGAGTGGGTAGGCTTTCGTTTGGACGAGCTAGAGCTTGGGTGTTTTATAGGGCTTGCCTCTCCTTTGGGCCTAATTAGGTAGGCTGCTTGGCGCTATTTTAGACCCATTGATTTGCTTACGACCGCATCTTACGATTATTAAGTGGGGCGAGAGCTATAGTTTCTTATTATCGGGTGTGATTTCCATGTGTCATTTCATTTGGATTAGTTTAGAGACTTTGTTGTCGATCTCTTGTAAATTTGATAATGATGACCTTTCGGTTCTCGCGCTCATTTCTTGGTAAATATCTCACGTGGATTCGTCTTAGTTCCCTTGAATCGAATGGCCTAAATTGGCGGCGTCTGAGTTGAGAGGAGTCGCTCGTGGCCCGAGTCGCTAAGGGCTTGGTGGGCTAGCTTGTTAAATTTGGACCCGATTCCTAGAACATGCGACTTTTAGGTAAAGTCGTTAGTGATGATTCTTTGATCTCATCGGTGACTTATAGAAGCGAATTGATTCCTTAAGGCTGCATGACACCTTTTGGCCCGAGGTCGTCAATGAAAGTTGATGTTTTCCATCGGCTAACATGTCGGTAGGCCCGATTTCCCTGGAGATTCTGTGACACCTTTTAATTTGAGGTCGTCAATGCGAGTAGGTGGGTAGAGCTCGTCCTCGCGAACTAATGGGAAGAGCTCGTCAGTGTGAGAGCAGGTTGAGTGGGCCGTCATGTGATGATGGGAAGGAGGCACCGTTGTGCTGACAGGAAGAACAAGTCAATGGAATTGCGAAGGCTCGTCGATCTGATGGGTGGGTGGGGCTCCGTCGATGTGGAAGGGTTGGCGGAGGCCGTCGTATGAAGCGAGGGAAGGCCGTCGGGTGGGCAGGTTGAAGTGGGGCTCCGTCAGGTGAGGCTGATGGGAAGAGCTCGTCGGAATTGAACAATTGGTGAAGGCATCCCGAGTGGGCGATGGGAAGAGGCTCGTCGGATGGTGATTGAGTGAGCGCTAGATCCCAGTGAGCGGTAGGAAGATTTCGTCAATGTGAGTTCTTTGAATAAAGGGTCGTCCATGAGAATAAGGCTGTGAAGTGATGAGTGATAGGAAGAGCTGCATTATGAATGAATGAATTGAGGGCTTCGTCCATGTTGAGTGATGGGAAGAGCTCGTCAGAATGAATAATTGAGCGGGGCTCGTCCGTGTTGTGTGATGGGAAGGCTCGTTAGGATGATGTCTGATGGGCTACGTCCATGTTGAGTGATGGGATAGGCTCGTGAATGAATAGTAAAGTAGAGCTCGTCCATCTTGAGTGATAGGATGAGCCTCGTCAATGTAGATGCCCTGGCTCCACGGTTGTGGCGCTGGTGGCGTTTCGGCCGAGTGGCGTGTAATGGTGGCGATGTAGCGAGTGGCGGTGGCCGGTGGCGGTGTGGCCGGTGGCGATTGAGTCGGTGGCGTTGTAGCCAGGAGTGGTGATTGGGCGGTGGCTGGTGGGCGAGTGGCGATTGAGCCCGGTGGCGATTGAGCCAGTGGCGGTCGCCGGTGGCGATCATGGCCGTAGTGGCGATTGGTAGTGGCGGTGAGCAGTGGGCGTTATGGCCAGTGGCGGTGGTAAAGTGGCGATCTTAGCCAGTGGCGATTGGCCAGTAAGCGAGTGTAGCCAGTGGCGATTGGGCGGTGGCGTTAATGGCCGTGGCTGATTGGCCCAGAGTGGCGATGTAGGTGAGTGGCTGATTGAGGCGGAGTGGCGATGTGGCCCAGAGTGGCGGTCGGCCCAGTGGCGATTGGTAGGGTGGGCGTTGGCGGTGGGTTGGAGTCGAGTGGCGATTGGGCCCGAGTGGCGTCTGGCCCAGGGTGGCGGAGTGACCAGTGGCGATGTGGCCAGAGGTGGCGGTGGTAAGTGGCGGTGGTAGAGTGGCGTTAATAGCAGAGTGGCGATTGGTAGGGTGGCGATTGGCCGATGGCGATCTTAGCCGGTGGCGATTGGTAGGAGTGGCGATGTAGTAAGTGTGGTCAGGCGGTGTGATTGGCCAGAGTGGCGTTGTAGCCAGTGGCGGTCGCCCGATGGCGATTGGCGGTGGCGATTGAAATTTGGTGGCGGTGGCGGTGGCGTTGTGGCCGAGTGGCGATGTAGCAGTGGCGATTGTGCGCCGTGCGTGGCGTTGAGTGGCGATGGCGTGGTGATTGGCCAAATTATGGCGATGGCGGAGCGAAGGTGGCCAGAGTGGCGTGTAGTAGAGTGGCGGGGTGGCCAGGAGGTGGCGATGTAGCCGGTGGCGGTGGTAGTGGCGATTGGTGGGGGTGGCGTGTGTAGAGTGGCGGATGGCCAGAGTGGCGTGTAGCCCGGTGGCGATTGGCCGGTGGCGATTGGACCGGCGATCGACTCCTCGGGTGAGTGTGACTGCTGGGTGGGCTAACTCGTCAAGTGAGCAGGTTGAGTAGAGCTCGTCCATGTGTATTGATGGGAAGAGCTCGTCGGTCTGAACAGGGAAGAGCTCGTTATTGGGAATTGTTGGTGAGGCTCATCGAATGCGTAGTAGGAGCTCGCCATGTTGGTGATGGGAAGAGCTAGATCAATGAAAATAGTAAGCGGGGCAGTCCATGCGAAGGCGGTGAAGGGTAGCTCGTCGAGTGGAACAGTGGGAACTCGTCCATAACCGGGGAAGAGCTTCGTCAATATGAATTGTAGGATGGAGCCCGTATGTCGTGTGCGAGTGAAGGGCTTGTCGGGAATGCGTAGTAGGGCTCGCCCATGTTGGTGATGGGAAGAGCTACCGATCAATGAAAATGGTAGGAAGGGCCCGTCTATTTGAAGTGCGGTGAAGGGTTTCGTCAAGCGGAATGGTAGGGCTCGTGCATGCGAGGGTTGAGGGGAGAGCTCGTCAATAGGAATTGTAGGAAGGAGCCCGTCTGTCCGCTGTGCAGTGAAGGGCTCGTCAATGTGAATAGTAGGAAGGAGCCCGTCTGTTTGAAGTGCAGTGAAGGGCTCGTCAAAGTGAATAGTAGGAGCTCGTCCGTCTTAGTTGAGGAGAGAGCTCGTCAATAGGATTTGTAGGAAGGAGCCGTGCGTCGGAGTGTGCGGTGAAGGGCTCGTCAATAGGAGTTGTTTGGAGGAGCTCGTCAGGTAGAGCCATTGGGAAGAGCTCGTCAGGTAGATTGTTGCGAGAGCTCGTCCATGTAAATAATAGGGGCTCGTCAGGTAGAGCCGTTTGGAAGGAGCTCGTCGAGTAGAAATTTGTTGTAGGCTAGTCGTGCATGAAATAATGGGGCTCGTCGGATAAATTGTTGGGAGGAGCTCGTCAGGTGGACTGTTGTAAGAGCTCGTCCATGTAAATAATAGAGACTCGTCGGATAAATTTTGTTGGGAGGAGCTCGTCGGGTGGAAATTTGTTGTAGAGGCTCGCCCGTATGTAAATAATAGGAGCTCGTCAGTAAATTGTTTGGGAGGAGCTCGTCGGAGTGGGGCGGTATGGAGGCTCGTCCATGTAAATAATGGGAGCTCGTCGGATAAATTTGTTAGGAGGAACTCGTCGGTGGAAATTTGTTGTAGAGCTCGTTCATGTAAATAATAGGAGCTCGTCAAGTAGAATTTGTTTGGAGGAGCGCGTCGGAGTAGGTTTGTTGTAAGGCTCGTCCATTATGAAGTAATAGGAGCCTTCGTCCAAGGGAGGGCATTGGGAGGAGCTCGTCGGGTAGGCACATTTGTAAGAGCTAGATCCATGTATAATGGGAGCTCGTCAAGAGAGTATTTGTTTGGGAGAACTCGTCCCGGGAGTGGTGTTGTAAGAGCTCGTCCATGTAAATAATAGGGCTCGTCGAGGAAGGCTGTTGGGAGAGCTCGTCGAATTAGTTGTGTAGGCTAGTCCATGTACATAATAGGAGCTCGATCAAGGAGGCATTTGGGAATGACTTTCGTCGAATTGGGGCTATTCAGGAAGAGCTCGTCGGGTGGAAGCTGTGCGAGCTCGTCCATGTAAATAATAGGGGCTCGTCGGGTAGGCTAGTTTTGGAAGGCTCGTCGGGTGGAAATTTATTGGGAAGAGCTCGTCGGGTGGTTGTTGCGAGGCTCGTCCATGTAAATGTAGGCTCGTGAATTAGAGCCGTTTGGAAGGCTCGTCGGGTGGGGCTATTGGGAAGAGAAGCTCGTCGGGTGTTGTTGCGAGAGGCTCGTCCATGTAAATAATAGGAGACTCGTCCAGTAGAAATTTGTTGGAGGAGCTCGTCGGGTAGAGCTATTAGGAAGGCTTTCGTCGGTGGAGCTAATGGGAGACTCGTCGGGTGAATTTGTTGTAGGCTTCCGTCCATGTAATAAATAATAGGAATTTCGACAAGTGAAATTTGTTGGGAGCTCGTCGGTGGTATTGTAGAGCTAGATCCATATAAATAATAGGGCTCGTGAAGTAAAATTTGCTTGGAAGAACTCGTCGGAGTAAGAGCTATTGGGAAGAGCTTCGTCGGGTGGAAATTTGTTGTAGAGCTCGTCCATGTAAAATAATGGGGAGGCTCGTCAAGAGAATTTGTTTTGGAGGAGCTCTTGAGGTGAAATTTGATGTAAGGCTTCGTCCTGTAAATAATAGGGGCTCGTCAAGTAGAGCTATTTGGAGGAGCTCGTCAGGTAAACTGTTGTAAGAGCTCGTCCAGGTAGATAATAGGAGCTCGCCAAGTAAAGTTGTTTGGAAGAGCTCGTCGATGTAAATGGTAGGAAGGAGCCCGACTGTTTGGAGTCCAGTGAGGGGCTCGTCAATGTGAATAGTAGGGGCTCGTCCATCTGAGTTGAGGGACGAGCCTCGTCAATATAGTGTAGGAAGGGCCAGTCTATGCGGGTCTGTGAAGGGCTGGAATCCTTTGTCAGATAGTAGGGGCTCGTCTTTTCGAGTTGGGGACGAGCCTAAAATCAATATGAATTGTAGGAAGGGCCGGAATGCTGCGGGTCACGGCGAAGGGCTTGTCATGTAGATAAGTAGGGGCTCGTCTTTTCGGGTTGAGGGCGGAGCCTGGAGTGGCTGAGTTGTAGGAAGGAGCCGATGCAATGCGGGTGCAGCAGAGGGCTCGTTACTGTGAATAGTAGGGGCTCGTCATTTCTAGTTGAGGGCGGAGGCCTCGTCAATATGGGTGTCGAGAGGGCTTGGGTCACATGCAGGTGTAGCGAGGGCTCGTGATGGTGAATAGTAGGGGCTCGTGCTACGAGTTGAGGGGCAGGCCTCGTCCAATATGAGTTGTGGAAGGGCGGAATGCATGCAGGTACGTGAAGGGCTCGTTGCGTGAATGATAAGGGCTCGTCATTTTGGGTTGGGGGCCAGGCCTCGTCAATATGGTGTCGGAAGGGCCGGAGTGCATGCGGGTCGGGCGAGGGGCTGTGATGGTGAAATGGTAGGGGCTCCCGTCTTTACGGGTTGGGGGACGGGCCTCGTCAATATGGTGTCGGAAGGGCCCATGCATGCGGAGTGCGGCGAGAAGGGCTTGTGATGGTGAATAGTAGGGGCTCGTCTTTTCTGAGTTGAGGGCTGAGCCTCATGACTGAGTTGTAGGAAGAGCCGTGCATGCAGGTGCGGCCCAGAAGGGCTTGTGATGGTGAATAGTAGGGGCTCGTCTTTTCTGAGTTGAGGGACGAGCCTCGTCAATATGAGTTGTAGGAAGCAGCCCGTCTGTCTGGAGTGCAGCGAAGGGCTCATCACTGTGAATAGAAGGGGCTCGTCATTTACGAGGTTGAGGGCGAGCCTCGTCGATATAGTGTAGGAAGGCAGGTGAAGTGAATCTTAGGGCTCATGGCCGTGTGCTGGTGGCGTTGAAGCGAGATGGCCCGATGAAGTAGAGTGGCGGTGTGGTGGCCGATGAGGCCAGAGTGGTGATGGGCCCAGAAGTGCGATGTAAGCGAGTGGCGATGGGCGGGACGGGTAGGCGGGTGTGGCGAGAATGAGCCAGGAGTGGCGATGAGCCAGAAGTGGCGATGTAGCCCGGTGGCGATGGTAGAGTGGCGATGTAGCCAGTGGCGATGAAGCCGGTGGAGATGTAGCCAGTGGCGATGAAGCCCAGTGGGCGAAGAAGCCTAGTGGCTGATGTAAGTAGGTGGCGTGTAGCCCGGTGGCGATGGTAGAGTGGCGATGAAACCCCCAGTGGCGATCATGGCCCAGTGGCGATGGTAAATTAGCGATAGGCCAGAGTGGCAATGTAAACTTTGAGGTGGCGATGTGGCCAGAGTGGCGACTGGGCTGAGCTAGTCGGCTCGGGGGGCGGCGTGGCTGTGCGGTGGGTGGGGCTCGTCGAGGTGACGGCGTGGCTCGGGCGTTGAGGCGGGTGGCTGTAGCTGTTTGGTCGACTCGGCGTGACTGTGCGGATGGGGGAGCTCGTCAAGGTGAGCAGCATGGCTCCGGGCGCTAGGGCCGGGTGGCTATGTAGCTGGTACGGTCGACTCTTGAGAGCGGCGTGGCTGTGCAGTAGAGGAGCTCGTCGAGGTGGGCGGCTCGGGGCGGCGGGCCGGAGGTGGGCATGTGTAGCTGGGGCGGTCTTACTCTTGAGGCGGCGTGGCTGTGCGGGGAGTGGGGGGCTCGTCAAGGTGGGCGGGTGGCTCCGCGGGCGCTGGGGGCCAGTGGCGGTCAACAGGCCCCCGGCTGACCGGGCGGCGATGGCTGTCACGGATGGGTGGGCTCGTCGAGGTGGCGGCGTGGCTCCACTGGCGTAGAGTAGAGTGGCGATGTAGCTGGCTGGCCGACTCTTGAGGCGGCGTGGCTGTGCGGAGTGAGAGGAGCTGCGTCAAGGTGAAGCGTGGCTCGGGTGCTAGAGGTAGGGTGGCTATGTAGCCTCGGTACAATTACGACTCTTGAGGCGTGGCTGTGCGGTGAGGCTCGTCGAGGTGGGCGGCGTGGCTCACGGCGCTAGGCGGAGTGGCTATGGCTGGGCGGTCGGCTCTTGAGGGCGGGTGGCACGTGCGGAGTAAGAGGGCTCGTCCAAGGTGAAGCGTGGCTCGGTGTGTTGGGGCCGGGTGGCGATGTAGCTGGCGGCCCGATCTTTGAGGCGTGGCACGTCTTGGGTGGGTGAGCTCGTCGAGGTGACGGCGTGGCTCGGGCGCTAGGGCCCAGTGGCGATGTCCCACTGGTAGCTGACTCTGACGTGGCTGTCACGGAGTGGGGTGACTCGTCAGGTGGGGCGGCGTGGCTCCCGGCGGGGCCAGAGTGGGCGATGTAACTGGTGGCGCTCACGAGGGGCGTGGCTGTGCGGAGTAGGTGGGCTCGATCAAGGGTGGCAGTGGCTCTGGCGCTAGGGGCGGAGTGGTGAAAGCGATGTAGTATTTCTTTAGCGGCGTGCCCCTCGGTATTTGCCGTTTCTCTGCTGCGGGGGCGATTAGGGTCCGTGTTCCCGGTCGGCGGACTCTTTTGCGCGCAGCGCCCGCGGGGGGATATCGCGACCGAGGTTGCTCTTGGCGGGAGGAAGATCTGAGTGCTTCCCAGGAGTGCCAGTCAATCCCATCCTCCGGCGGATGTTGCGGTATGCGGTAAGTTGTTTCGATTCTTCTATGAGCGTTGGTCAGCGAGAGACGAAGCGCTTCCGCCGTTAGTATTAGTTTTGCATTGCTTCCGCTGTCCTAGGAAGTCTGCTATCTGTGTTGCCCGGGGGATCCTGCATCCTCGGCGGATTGGTGTTGCCCCTGCTTGTATTGGGTGATACCATCGATGGCGAAATCGATTATATTTGTAAAGGCGTCGTTCCAACGGTGGTATGATGATGCTTTTTCAGCCGGAGCGGGTGGGTTGTGGGGTCATTGAGAATTTGGACCGGATTATTTATTTGTTGGGATGCGGGGCGTGCGGAATGTACAGGGATGAGGCGGGATCGTTGCCTCAGTTGATCTGAGCTCGGGCGCCTCCTCTGCAAAACAAGGAAGGGGTCGGCGGAGTTTGTGCCGTGGCGCTCAGATAATGCAAGTCGGTTTAACTGCGAGAGAAAGGAGAGCTGGCAGAGAATATGTTGCATATGGTATGCGTATAGAGTGCGTACCTTTCCCGCTGCTGAGGTGGCCACTGTATTTATAGTGTATATTCCCAATTTGAGGGTAGTCGAGATTCTTTCCCATTGGATGAGATATTTATTGCTTTGTAAGTTTTAGAAAGAGATATTGAAGGAATAGTTTATTGAAAATTATCACTCCTTCATTTTAGTGAGATTTGATTGGATTTGCGGATAATATATTGTGAGGTGTCATGTTTACTTATTGGTGAGATTTGATTGGATTGCGGGATAATATATTATTGAGGTATCTTGTTCCCTTATTGTTGAGATTTAGTCGGTTGGGGATGTGAGCCTTCCCGATTATCCATATCCTTGACCTTTGGGGTGAAAGTGGATTGAGCACCGTTTTGGGTAGAGCGCTGAGCTTGGGTGTTTTATAGGGCTTTGCTCCTCCTTTGGGCTGAGTGGTGAGGCTTGCGGCGCCTATTTTCAAACCCCATCATTAATATTATTATTTATGTGGATGTTCTTATTTTATCATTGCACTAGTAGAGATGCGCACATGTTATGCAGGCTTTTATATTAGAATAATTAAAATTGTCTATAAGTCTAGCCCAATTTATTAAATTGTTCAATCTTTAATAGCAGATATAGGGTAGAGGAGGGGTTAGAGTCCTTGTAGAAACAATTTATTATATTGTATTAAAGTGATTAACTTAAAATATATATATATTAAATGAGATTCGCATGTGCTACGTGAGTTTTGTATTATAATAATTAAAATTAGTATAATTTTTTTTATAAATAATTATCATAATTGTTTCTGTTTTTTATTTGATTTTTTTGTTAATTTTTTATTATAAACTATTCATTATTTACTGTAAAACCTTTATGTGGGCACTACATTTTGGGTTATAATCTGTTTCTCACTAAAGATGATACTCATTTTGTATTTTTTAAAATCATTTGGAAAATTATTTGGAGTTACCATTTATTTTATTTATTTTTAAAAGAAAAATAAACTAAAATAAGCTAAATGTGAACCCCAATAGAAAAATAAGTATGTGGCCAGGAGTCTAAGTTCGGGGCCAAGTTACTATCGAGAAGGTACAATTAGAAAGTCGTAAGCCCCTCCTCTAAGCCCATATGTGTTGGAGTGCCACAATAATCAAATTAAGGCTAATATGTGATTGACTAATCAAGCAATGTATATAAAAAATAAACAACAATGATATTACAAGAGAGCATCAAACATATAATAAATAACAAAAGTCATAGACGATAAATATCTACTTTGAAAGCGAATTGCGAACGCTATTAATAGAAAACGGGTTAACCCAATAACACATATAGAAATATTAATTATTAAATTATAAAATGAGCTCTAAATAATTTATTGAAATATACATGAGATGTTGGGTCCCACTAAGACCCGTTTATTTAGTACATAAATCAACTTCACAAAGTTCCATTTTTTTAGAGTTGTATAATTGATTGTCTTTTGAGTTTTGAAAATTATGTTAAAAAGTAAAATTTGAAAAATGAAACTTTAATTAGGGAATTTTTTAAAAATAAAATAAATAAATAAATAAAATGATTTGGAAAATAAAAGGTTTGGAAGTTTGAAAATTGATATTTGATTTGTAGAATTTAAAAGAAAGTGATTTTGAATTTTAAATATTTTTTAAAACATAAAGATCATAAATTTTATATATTCAAAAAGTCTGTTTATTAAAGTGGTGCAAAAATTATACAAAATGATTATTTTTTCTTTAATCTTTTAAAATTAAGGAATTATTTTATTTTAAATTTATATTTAAGGAAATTTTAATTTTTGTTTTTGCTTTTTATTTAGTAATTAATGAAAATAAATTTTAAAATTTTAAAAATAAAATAAAAATATTATTTTACTTAGATAAAACAACAACAATAATAATATTTGTTTGAAAGTTAAGTATTAAAAATAGTTAAAATTAATGAAAATGAATGATGTTATAAGTATTATTAAAAACTGGTAAGAGTTTGAAACAATAATAGATGTTGTCTATTGGTTTAAGGCGTCTACTTACAAGATAATGTAATTTGAGATTTCATTTTTTAAGGTGTGTGTCCTAAGTGATGTGATAGTGAGTCCTCATTAACAGTGACATCGCAATGGATCATAAGGATAAGTTAGACCTAATGAGTTGAGCTAGACCTAAAATAAATGGATTGGATAACTAATGGACTTGAATATAAAATAAATAGATAAAGGGACATAATAAGAATAGAACTAGTCCCTCTTGAGTTAAGAAATTTATCTAAAGGTAAATGAGTTGTATAACTAATGAGATTGAACTTAAGGTAAATAGATCGGACCTAATGGGTTGAGTATAAAAAAGTTGATTTGAACTTAATAGGTTCAGCTAAAGTGAATGAACCTTGGGTGAACTATGCCTAAATAGGCTTAGGCCGAGGAGCTTGCAAGATAATAGGATGAGCCCTAATAATAATGAAAGATTGAATACATACTAATTATTAGATTAAAAACTTGATGAAAATCGGGATAGATGGCGATTAAGAGATTAAACACTAAAATATAACATAAAGCATGGTTAAATGATAATTAGCTTACTTTGAATTTAGAATCTATGTTCAAATGTTAATGCAAACAATTTTTTTCAAAAATTCGAGGAGGTATTTTTCAGGAAATTTCAAAGGGGACTAGGGGATGGCCATTTGACCTTCGTGAGGTTTAGCAGAAGTAGTAAGCGAGTTTTTTTTTAGGGTTGGGTCTTCGGTCCTTGAGGCATGACTTAAATGACAAAGGATATTTTAGGGAATGGAATGCCCTCGACTCTATACTCGGATTGCCAATCGTTGAATAGCAGTCATGTTCTATTCGAATCTTTAATTATGTGGCCTTTTAAGCTGAGGTCTAACTTAAGTGATAAATGAATGAGAAGGGAACTATAGTAGATTTAGGTTCGAATATTTATAAGAATAGGTTAGGATAACATCCTATATAAAGTGAATATATGTTAAAAAAAAAACACTTGGGCTTCAATTACACTACACATGACTGATATATGGGCTTCGGTTTGGCTGAGTTGCACTGCTTGGTTTAACCGTTGGGCTTGAATAAAGGCTTATTTCATAAAGGTGCTTTTGGAAAACAAATGTTCACAGAGGTTTCTACTTTTGTACAGAATTGGATTTTATTATTTTTATTAAAAGCAAATAGCCATTCATATATATAAAAAAAACAAAAACAAATAGTCATTAATATTACCAATTTTAATCATTAATTTTGATTACATTAACATGACATTAGTACAACAAATAACCACACCCAACATATATTATCCCTTTAATCCCTTTTAGGTTAAAGGGGTTATACTATTTAAATATATGTCTAATGGTGAATTCATACTCATACGTTGCATTTTAAGATGAGTATTTTATTTTAATCATTAACAATTAGGGGTCTATAATGGGTCGGATTGCTGACTCGAGCGGGGTCAATAGGCCCATTGATCGGTCAATTGATCGAGCTTTGTATTTTGTTGAGGTTTAAGGTTCAGCCCATGGTGAGCCTAGAAAGGGCGGGTCAAACGGACCCAACCATTTTTTATAACTTAAAATTTAATGCATCAACTAAGTGTGTTTTTAATTGAACATATAATAAGCAACATAATATATATTATAAATATAGTTCATTTATATATTTTTTTAAATACTTTGGGGATAGGAAGTGAAATTGGTCTATCAAGATGGGTTTATGGGCGGGACTGAAAGTCTACGGGTTGGATTGACTTTAGCTTAAAATGGAAACCCGATATTGCCGTTCTAAAAACAAACTCGGGCGATTTGGTTTCTTCGAGAGCACGAAATTTAGGATTTAACTTGTCATTTGGGCTTGAAATGAATATAGAGGCTAGAGCTTTTTGAATACTAAGCACAATACAAAGTATTGTGATTAGTATAATGATGATTTTCATAAATAATAAAATTGCGATATTATATAAGTATGAATACTTAATATTACTCTATGCGTGTTTAAACATATGATAGAACGTTGGCGTTTAAATAAGCAAAGCGTAAAGAAAGGAAGTGGGGAAGTTTCATGGGTTGTCAGTCCATGTGTGATTTATTATATTATGCTTAAAGTATTTGAGTCGTTAAAACAAAATAATATTGTGGTTAAAAAAAATAAAAAATAAAAAATAAAAGTATGTTACTATAATTAAAAAATAAAAATGAAAAAATACATTTTAATATTGAAAATACAAAGATATATTTTTAATATAAAAATATCAATATTTGGATCAATTATTAGAACTCTGAAGCACTTATGCAAATCCCAAAACAAAATCCCAAATCACCATTACATTGTCTAATCTCCATGAAGGTTCAGAAGGTCAAAACCGTAATATTGACGTATTTTTCAATGGTCTTCGAGAACAGTCCCTTCTCTTTCTTTCTCCAACCTTGCTCGATCTATCCAACGCGGAGAAGCAAAGGAAAAAAGGCCAAATCCTTTGTAATTATTTCTCCACTGCTTATTCAATCGACAAAGAGGTATGGATTCTTCGTTTCCCCCTGTCGTCTTTGCTGTGCGAGATCGAAGTATTGGAGTAAAATGTTGAAGATTTGTTTGCTTTGATTTTCAGATTTGTTCTGTTGTTGCAATTATTTCGTGATCAATTATCCGTTTCGATTCTGAATTATAGTTTTTTCTTTCTTTTTTAGTCTAATTGCTTTTGTTTGTTCGCCGTTTGGTTGATGAGAAACCGGAGGGAAAGGAATATCTATTTTGATTAATTCCACATGCAATCATATGAAATGGAAATCATTCAAGAGTTACGGTGGTTTTGTAGCACGATATTTTTTTCATAAATTTGCTGTCAGAGATTTTTGTATGTATGGAAGAAGGAGGTTCTCATAGTTGTTAACTGTCGTCTGAGTTTGGCTTAAGATTATTGATGAACGAGTGGTGCTTCTGTTGAGTTTAACATCAAAAGCTTAGTCTGAAACATGAGCTATCAAAGAAAAAGAAAAGGCTTAAATATGATGATAAAATTGTACCTGTGATCCGAAACTGTTGGTTGTCCTGTCTCTAAAATTTTGTTAATTGAGCAGGACAAAAAATGTCTGCTTCAAAATTATTGCAATGGGTCAGTCATATTGTTTGGGGACTTTCTGCATATAGGATAGCAACCAAGCGGACAATATGGCTGATAATTATTCTACAATATAATTTTCTCATAGGATTTCATACTTTCTAAAAGTAACAAACAAAGTGTTATCATTTGGTGTGTCTATCTAGTTGATTAATGGACTATTGCTCATGGTTCATACAACTCCAAAAAAGTTCCATAATACATGATGCAGGGTTTGCACCATCCTCCTGAGCATTAGTATTGTGTGACTATACTGTTATAGATAGTTTTATTTCATGATACAGTTTTCACAAAAGAATTTGTTCATTTCATTACTGTTGGCAGAATTTTTTTCTCTAATATACCCTTCATTTTTTTTATCGATAGTATACCCTTCTTATTTTCCTGCTGAAGAAAAATTCTATTTTTTCTTTGGTCCAATAAAGATTCATACCATCCATAGTTTAAAGTTCTTCTCAAGGTCATCCTCAGACATCATGATTCTCTGGGGAGTTGATCAGAAACAAAAAATAGGATTTTGCTTAATTTTTTGCTGTGCACTTTTAAGTAAATTTTCCAATTTGTGTTGGTTGAAGTTGATATCACCTCGTAGTATAGCTGAATGTTGATCGATCATATAGTAGCCCCAGATGGTGAATCCTTCAATTATTTATTGATTTATTGATTTATTTATTTATTGAATTAGATGAAAGGGAGTAGAGATGGGACAAAGAACGACCGAGATTCAAAATCTTCATCTGTTAACTCCCTTCCCCTTATTCTCGATATAGAGGACTTCAAGGTAAATACTCAAAGCTTTCCCGTTGCATTGCAGTGGTGTCATTAAGGTTTTCATATCTCCTCTGGTTACATTTTCTTTGCAGAACCAAATGGATTAAATGCATCCACCATCCTATTTGCCTTTTTGGGGATTTTCATTTGATGGGTTGTTTGGAAATTTGGTAAATGAGCTCCTTCCATCTTTCCAAGAAGAAGATGATTCATCAGGAAGCACATGTAGAATGACATTCTTCCAAATGGCACTTCACGAATTCAATATGATGCTTCAAAATCAGCACAAGGGCCTTTATTTCCAGAAGTGGATGCCCTTTTATCTTTGTTCAAGGATTCTTGTAGAGAATTGGTTGATCTCCAACAGCAGGTACATCTTGTGTCTGTTGGTGGTGACTGAAAGAGTCATCTTTTTGTTTATTTTCTAGGCCTTTAATGTTTCTGAGCTCTTTTTTGTATTACTTTGCATTGAAGAAGATTGATGAAGCTTCAACCTAATCTTAAGAAGGAGGTTTCAATCCAAGACTCTAAGCACCATAAGACACTTACTGAGGTTAGTAATTAAACTGATATTTTTTCTTTCTTCAAATCTTTCCATCAAAAAGTTAGACAGGATGACCATCAAGAGGATCTAATGATCCTCATTGTAAAAATAACCCAGGATTTCTTGTATTTAAAATTCTGGAATGTGTTATTATGAGGAGAAAAGTCGTATATCCTTCCTTTACTTGCATCAATCCTTGTTCAGCCAGGATTTGGTGGTAGGAAGTGGTGGAGAGTGTGTTTGTTTCTTCTTACTGTATATGTTGTTTTATCGAACCTGACTTAAAAAATCAATTTTCCCATCCGATCTCTTTTGGAGGATGGATTTTATGGAGCTCTCCCTTTCATCTCTGTATGGTTTACAACCATAGTCAAAATAAGAATCGGTGAACTACTTAAGTACTCAGAGTCTTGAATTGTGTGGTGAATCTGTGTTTGTCATGCGGTTCCAATTAAATTAGTGTTTGATTCCATTTCCTGTGTCTTTTTTTCAGCTGGAAAAAGGTGTAGATGGCTTGTTTGATAGCTTCGCAAGATTGGATTCCCGTATTTCAAGTGTTGGACAGACTGCTGCAAAAATTGGGGATCATCTGCAGGTATAATTTATATATGCCCGACATTGATACATTAGAAGAAAGACATAATTTATTATGCGGGAGTCTTTGTTTTAGATTTCCATTCCAATCCATATGTTTTTATAACATTTTTAGTTTTCTGTCATTATTTGATTAAATTGTAAAGTGTCCTTTAATTCACACCGTTCCTTCTTGTCAGAGTGCAGATGCCCAGCGAGAAACTGCTAGTCAAACAATAGAACTCATAAAGGTATTATCCATCAAGACACATGAAATTGATTACCATTTGCATAGAATGAGCTACCGTATCACTTTGTTGATTTTCAACTCTGCAGTACTTGATGGAGTTCAGTGGCAGCCCGGGTGACTTGATGGAACTTTCAGCTCTATTTTCTGATGACAGTCGTGTTGCTGGGGGCTGCTTCAATGCACAGAAATTACGTAGGGTGCAGAGCTACGCTAATTGTATCCATTTCGACTTGCTGGTCTGTGTCCCACTGGCTAGACATATTGTTTGTACTATGAGACTGATGCTTAATTCAATCTCTTAAAGTTTCTGTACCATGATCTGGATTATCCTTTTTTGTAATGGGAGTTATTGTGTTGGACACACTTTTCCTAAAACTGTGAACAATTCTATGATTCCTTTTCACTTTAATAATGAAGTTCCTTGTCCCAAGCTTCATCCCAACTATTTGATCTCAGCTGTGCATCAATGTTAGTGTTTCTTGTGTCCATGATTATATGCTTGGATTATTGCACATGGCTACGGTTGCATTCCTCCTAGGAACCAGATCATTCATATCAAATGATTCTTCTCTGCTATGGTAATTAAAAAAAAAAACCTTCTTCCCTTACATTTGCACTCTTTTGTTGGTTATTCTTATATCAGTGATAATTTTGTTTGCTGTAGGCTTTTTGGTTTTAAGCTTCTTGTTTCCTTTTTCATTTTTTTGTTTTAACATTCCCTACTTTGTTTACAAATTGTATTTTATTATTCTTCCATTTTGTTAGATTTCTCCCTCTGATTGGATGGAATACACTCTGCATTAGAACTTCAACTAGAAGCCCCAACCCACACAAGAAGGGGGAAGGGAAAAAATTCCAACTTTCTTTCCTGGTTGTTGTAATCCAGAAAAGGGTCAAATGTATAAGAGAGGAGAGTAATGTTTCTGAAAAGTAGGCGAGAAAATGAGAAGGGCATCCACAAAACAACACACAATTGAGTTGCATTGCTCAGAGATAGTCCCAATTCCCTGTTGCTGAATGATTAGGGAAGAATTGTGGAGACAGAATTGAAGATAAATTTAGTGTAGTGAATTTTGTTTAGTTGGACAAAACCAAGTCTGTTGGAAGCCAGTTCCTTTGTCATTAGGGCATATTGTTGAATAAGTTTAATTTGATTTTAAAATTTTGTGCTTTATGACACATACTGTTTTCCATATGAAGAGCTTTTCCTCAAAAAGAAAATGGTAACATAGAATATGATTTCTCTTCATCATTATCTTAAGCCTATGCCATTTTTATTCTAAATTCCTGCCTGTTTAGAGTCATGCTCCATTTCTATTTGGTAATTAAGTATGAGTTTTGTTCTGTAGAAAATTAGACATAGAGGATTAGGTGTAGGGTTTTCTGATCTAAAGTATCAGTGATATCAGAGAATTCACACTTATACAACAACATTCTTTTGTTTTTGCATTGTTGCAGTTAACCTTTTATTGTTTAATACTGTTGATTTCAGGGTTATTTGCTGAAGAGGATATTGGAAGACAAGGTATAGCTGTACCATCTGTTGTTGAAAATGCAACTGCAAGCAGAGCTTAGAAGTTGCTGTTGCTAACCTTCAGGATTATTGTAATGGTATGTTAATTTTTCTTTGATGTCGCAGTGGTTAACAATTTCTGATAGATGAACCAAAATATTATTTGAAAGTAATTAGTGCCCTTGAGGCTTGGTTCGAGTGGTAAAGGGTCGTGGTGAGGTTATGGGAGGTTCCGGGTTCAAGTTCCGATGTGGGGAAAAAGAAAAAATTGTTTCCTATGGAGAACAAACAAACTATTACAAATGAGTCCATTATGAACAACTTTTCAAATTGTAGGTAGGTGGCTTGGACCCATGACCTCCTACCACTCAAAGCTCTAATACCATGTTCAACAACCAACTCTCCTAAAAGCTCAAGCTTGTAGGATTTGAGTTTAATTTGAATATCATGTCTTTTAACATGACTAGTATGAGAAGGAAAACATAACAAAAACCATTTGCTAAGAGAATCTATGGTAGTAAAATTTTAAAGATAAAATGAAATACCGAGTACTAATTTAAATATTAGTAAATCATATGGGAGGAACCCATAAAAAAAAAAAAGTAAATCATATGGGAGGAAGAAATTATGTGAAATAAATTTATTACAATTAACTAACGATTTCAGTCTAATATTATTTAAGTGAACCAGTTTGTTTTATAATGTTATGGTAGACCAAGTTGGAGTTGTGCTCTGTTTTATTGGTTCTTGAGCTAATATTACGGGCTATGCTTCTATCTCCTTATGCAAGATCTTAAAATTTTTCCAGCACTATGCAATTTGTTTTAGGTTACAACCGAGTGAAAAGAGAATGTAACATGGCTGGAAAAAAATGGAAAGAAGTAAATGAATCCTTGCAATCACACATCAAAGCGCAATCAGACTTAGGGCCTCCTAAGCAATCAAGCTTAGGAAGAAGGTAATAGCACACTCACAGAAGCATAATAGATGCTGAAACTTCTATTAAAATTATCTTCTCAACTTTGGAAGACCACATAGGTAGATATAGACCCTCGTGGCTCTCTTCTGTAATAGGACAATCTTTTTAATTCCTTATATTTCCTTGTAAAAATAGGAGAAGATATAAGACAGTGGTATCATTCAGAAACTAAAAGAACTAGACAATTTCTAAATATTAATTAGAAGATTAAAATGAAAAAGAGACTTGACAAAAATTAAGCCATTGCCTAACATTAAGGCTCAGCAAGCAAAATTATTAAATATCAATCCTACTCCAACAAAAGGACTCTAAATAGAGACAGTGCAGCAAGCCATCATTGTATCTTTTCTTTTGCTTGAGTCTTCTTATTTGTGAATAAACCTAGAGTATTATCACTTTCCTATGTGATAAACCCATAAATTCTGAAAATTATCAAGAATGAAGGAGATTCTTCCCTTAATCGTAGATTTGATAGTGAGCTCATTTGGAGATATTGTCATCGTGCTAGATGAATTTGCTACCTTTTTTTATATGGTTATTGATAAACTTGGTGGAATTTTTCTTTCTACAAATTCAAATGCAAACAAAGAGAAATTGGTCAACTTGAAATTATTAGTTTCTGAACTTTGAGTTCCTAAAATTTTGGACTCATAAAGCAAAAGGAGCCTTACATGTATTAATAGTCAACGGGGCTGGCTCAATGGTTAAGGGTTGGGGGTGGGCATAGGAGGAACCGAGGTTCGAGTCCCTATAGGGACAAAGAATGAAAAAAAACCTATAAACAAAAGAGCCTTACATGTATTAATAGTCTTTCTATTCCTTTCTAAATAATACAATTCTAACATTTAGTTGTTTACTTTTTCTGTAGAACTGGAGAACAGATTGCTATCCCGATTTGATGCAGCATCACAAAGAAGAGAACTGTCTACCATCTCGGAAATGTGCTAGATTTTATCTCAGGTTATATGTGAATTATTTTGCTCCTGAAGAGAAAATTTACTCTCATTAAGTTTGTTTGGAAAAATTTGGAAGATGTGGATCACTGGCCCAATAGGATATCAAAAGAGAAACAAAAATGGAACGATTTTTGAAAACACTTCTTATTTGGTTTGAAGGAACAAAATTCTATTGAAACACAACTATGAAACAGAAATTTGTAACTATTCCCTTGGAGTACTGTGCACTTATGCACAACAAAGGAGGTCTTGATCTATCCTCCCAATGTTTTTCTGGCTTTTCACATACTCTCTAAAAAACACCTTAAAAACCTAAATATTGTTTTAATCACATCGTTCTGTCTTTAATTATATAAATATTCCAGAACCCTTTTCAATTTAAATTTTGTAAAATATTTAAAGTTGGAAATTTGTTTTTGTTTTAACTAACAGAAAACTGTGTTTAGAATAGTTTCAAATAGGTCCCAAGTTTTTATTTGAAAAATTCATTGAGTCTCACCAACTCTTCCATATCTTGAACTTTCTTTTCCTTTGTGGGGGTGTGTGTGTGAGAGAGAGCGCAGCAGTGGGGACTATTACTCATTGGGACCTAAATCATTTGTTGGTATGTATGCTAGTTGGAAAGCACTTGGAATTGGGAAATGCCTGGAACTCTCATAACACTTCTTTTTCTTAGTATACAATAACTTGATGCAATTTTTGGGTGTTCTCTTAGTTGGGAGTTGTACCATATTGCCAAAATATAATGATCATCTCTTGGAAATGTGAAATTACTAACACACTTTATTAGGGGTTTCCTGATTTTGAGCTTCTATCTATGCTGATGTTCCTAAGTCATTCACCTTTAGCTTTTCTTTCTGCTTACAGTTTCAGGATCACACAGGTGGGTGTATGATTATTTTTTTAAGTGTGAAAAACCTGGAGTAGGTTTTGTTATGGATTTTGATTCTATGTTCTAGATCATTCTGTGATTTTAATATGTTTTTGGACACTGATGTTGATGATATCATGATGACTCTAACAACTCTACTTGAGGCAATATAAACATTCCCACTGTTTTGTTCCTTCTTCCTTTCCAATCATCAATTTTCTGTGAAGCTGATTGATTTATTTATTTTTAATACTGTAAATCCAACCTGGCATTGGGAAATGCAGGGAACTCTCATAACACTTCTTTTTCTTAGTATACAATAACTTGATGCAATTTTTAGGTGTTTTCTTAGTTGGGGTTGCACCATATTGCCAAAATATAATGATCATCTGTCGGAAATGTGAAATTACTAACACACTTTATTAGGGGGTTCCTGATTTTGAGCTTCTATCTATGCTGATGTTCCTAAGTCATTCGCCTTTAGCTTTTCTTTCTGCATACAGTTTCAGGATCACACAGGTGGATGTATGATTGTTTTTACGATGTGAAAAACCTCGAGTGGGATTTTGTTATGGTTTGATTCTATGTTCTAGATCATTCTGTGATTGTAATATGTTTTTGGACACTGATGTTGATGATGTCATGATGACTCTAACAACTCTACTTGGGGGCAATATAAAAATTCCCACTGTTTTTGTTCCTTCTTCCTTTTCCAATCATCAATTTCCTGTCAAGCTGATTGGTTGTTTATTTTTAATGCACAAATCCAGCCTGAGTGTATGTGTGTGTTTTTCAATTCCTTCCCTTGAAAAACTGATGCATTGAGATTGTAGTGCAGTTTCAGTTCAGGTTGGATATGGTAAATTTGGTGAGGAATCTTGTGAATTTATTGAAAGATTTCAACTCTCTTCTCACACCTATGTTTTTTTCTATGCAGTTTAACAGGGCACAGTGCAATGCAGCATTATGTGGCAACCACGTCCAATGTTTATTAGCGTGGAGGTCATGGTCACAGATACCAGATTGGTTCTTGGTGACCAGGGTTCACAAGTTAGTCCTAGCAATGTTGCCCGTGGACTTTCTTCTTTGTACAGAGAAATAACAGGTTTGAAGAATGGGTATTGATCTTAAGTGACTGGGTTCTTGGATGGATTTGATATGTTTGTTTTGTTTTGTTTGTTTCAGATACTGTCCGAAAAGAAGCAGCCACGATAATGGCTGTATTCCCCTCTCCTAAATGATGTCATGGCAATTTTGGTTCAGGTATGGAGGAAGGAATGCCTATCTTTATGCTTTATGATTTTAAAATATAAGTTCAGATAGTGAATGTAGATAGTTGATAATTTCAAACATATAACAAATACTGTTGAGTGTAGCGAGTTCTGGAGCAGCGGGTTACAGGACTTTTGGATAAGCTATTGGTGAAGCCCTCCCTTGTAAATTTGCCTCCTATGGAAGAAGGCGGACTTCTATTAGTGAGTTGAATTACTTGCACTTCATTTTCTCCATTTGACTTAATAGCAATTTGAATTCATGATCAATTTTGACTTCATTTTATTTGACTTGAGGCTGCAGTATCTTAGAATGTTAGCAGTGGCATAAACTCAAAAGAACTTGCTAGAATCTACAGGCCTGTAGGATGTGGTGACTTGGATGTTGAGGTAATGACTAAACTTCATTCATTGTTGCTCAGCCGTAGATGAAACCCTGGCTTCTCACGCTAGCAAATCCCTGACCCAGAAGGAGGCATTAATGGATCGTAATATTATGATAAAATGGAAGTCAACCCTGTTGATTGAGTTGCCATTTCTACTAGTTTACTGATACTAGGACATGATCAGCCTAATATGAAGGTATCCTAAGAGAGGATACATGCGACAGTGTTATGGAACTCCTCTAGATTATGATGTTGAAATGCTTGCAACTGATGTATGGATGCTGATTAGGTGGTCCCAAAGTGGAGAAAATTTACTTCTGGACTGAATCCTATAGGCTATAACAAGCAAAAATTTTGGCAAGAATTTGTATATTCATTGCATGGTAGTGAAACCTGTGGTTTTGATGTTATTATCCGGCCCAAAAATGAGTGTGGTCTCTTCTTGGAATTTTTAGACGTGCTTGTCCATCTCTATCCTGTCAAACCTTGGCTTTAGGGTAATGTTATTTACGAAACAAGAGCTGGGGTAAATGGATGACAAAGTATATGTACTTTTATTTAATCAACAGAAGCCTCTGATGTATCTGTTTATTTTGCTAGATCTAGCAGTAAATAGGCATTGTATTTTATAGTAATAAACAGACCTTTAATAATCTATTCTTTATTAACTTGGTGGTGAGTTTTGATCTCTTACTGAATTACAGATTAGTTTTGATTTTTCAATGAATGTTGCCATAGGCTATAATCTCTTTTACAAAAACAAACTGCATTTTCATATGATCTTCTGATTAGGAAGATGAACTCAGACCAAAAACTTACTTTTCCCTTATCTCATAAAGCATTAATTTGATCGTTCTTAACACCGATCTTTTGTTGATTCAGGTCTTACAGGGTCTCTATTTCTCCGCTCACAAGGATGAGTATCCTGAACATGAGCAGGCTTCTCTTGGACAACTCTATCATGCAGTTTATTAATAAATCAAATATTTTCTGTGAACCACGCATGAAACATAAGCTTGATTGACTTTGGTGATTCCTCTCTATTTAATTACATCCATCCGATTTATATTATGCTATGTGATGGAAGAAATCGTGCTGAAAACCAGCAGCTATCTGAATCATCTGGGACCATTAGGCGCTCGAAAGGAAGCTTCTGTAGCATCTTCTCACAACAGATATCTCTGTTACTGTAGTTTACAGAGTTTTGTGCGTTGGAATGAAGCAATTTCTAGATGCACTTTGTTTCATCTCAGGTAAAAATTTCTTTCTCCATTTTGATATTGAAAATTTAAAGTGCTTTGACAACTTCAGTTTGAATTCAGTGAATTATGGCTACTAAATTTGTCTCTTATGATTTGAATTTAATTTTCTAAAATTCCTTTAGGAATCTTCTGCTGATTTAATAAGTGCATCTTATTTTCTATTGATATTCATACTATTTGACTCTAGAAGTCTTCAAAGTGAGAGTGGCTAAAAGTGAGAGATTAAAAAAGTAATTTCTTCCCATGGTTTTATGTTCCTATCACAGTCAGGTGAAAGATAACAATGTGAAAGTTGTAGTCAATCTTGAGGACTAGTAAACCATGATCTGATGATGGTAAGGTTATTCCCTGATGAAAGATTTATCTTTTAAAGGGATTTGTGGACTGTGAAACTGGATATTATGTTTATTGCCAAAGTGGGAGATGTTATTTTAGGGCTTTAAGTTTGTATCACCTCACAAACTTGATTTGAAGTTTGAGAACTAGATAACAAGACAGCTGACGGGATAGTGCGGATTCATACTTTGTGGTTTGTAACTTCTATAAACTATGACTCAATGGGGTGGAGGTTCTGATTTTAGGTCTGCTGGAGTTCTCTTGCTTGGTGGTGTTGATCCTCTTAAGGATTACTTTTTGAGTATTTTCCAAGAATCTTATTGAGTATATATAGTTTCAGATTCTAGTTGAACTTTGCTAGTGATGATTAACGTGTCTTTTACAGCCCTTCTACACCTTAATGTAAAAGCAGTGTTTACTTTTATACTAGACAAAGTAAGTGGGTTGATTTTTTCCACATTGTGGTTTCAGTTGGGTACCAATTTCAGGGCATTTGTGATTGTGTCTGGATACTAAAATATTTTTATTTTTCCAGGTCAGTCAGTATATAACAGAAGGGCTGGAGCGGGCTGAGAGCCCACAAATGAAGCTGCAGCTTTGGGGAAAGGTTTATGCTGGGCAATTGTGTAGGAGGGTGGCTGCAGCTGCTTCTGCTGTAATTAGCGATCACACGACCTTTTTCTGCAATTTAAAATTCACTCTAGTTCACTTTGGCTCAATTCAATGTATATGCTATATATGGAAATTATTGAATAATTTATCTAGAAATTAGTTGGCATAGAAACTTTGTTACTGATGTAGAGGCAGAAGCTGCTGCTGCTGCTGGGTAAATACAATTTCAGATCTTTCATGGTGGTTGTACAACGTTGTGCTAGCAGTGTGGCTATTGTTCAGCAAGTTTGTTACATATCTGAATGCCTTTTATTCAATTATTTTAATTAAGCTCATGAGAGAATGACTAGAAATTTATTTCGAACTAATGGGACTTTTTTTTCTCAAGTACTTTGCAAACTCTATATCTCGCTTTTACTGCCTGGATGTTCCATGCTGCTGCTTCCTGTGAAGAAATGGCTTCTGCTATGTCCAGTGCAAACTGCTCTTATAAAGGGCCTTCAAAATGCATAGAAACTGTGATGGCTGAGGTCTGTAGTTGCTGAAATTCATCTGACATCTAGATTAGAGCAAGTTGCATGTTCTCCACCATATCCTGTCTTTTACCCTCAGATATGTATTAGCATGGTGGTTCCTCGCATTTTGTGTGTGTTTTTTCTTCAAATCTGTTCTTTCTGTTCTACTTTGATTTCTACCCTACCATTTCTTATTTTCATGCTTGAATCTTCTTTTCATTCAGCATCACATAGTCCTTAACATTTATTTGGTGCTCTTTTGTTTTTCATTCTTATGTATGATATTTTATTGCTGGTGAATTCTTGTGCAGGTGGATCGGTTGCTATCAGCTGAACAGAAGGCAACAGATTATCGCTTGCCTGATGATGCGATTGCTCCCGATAGCGACCAACAACTGCCTGCACTAGGTATATCGAACCTGAAGTCTGAAATTAATATTTTCCAATCTCTTGGGATTCTTGGAGAGTGGATGGGACTTATGTTTTTATAGGGAATTATGTCCCATGTCGAACCGGGAGAAGATCCTACAAACCCTCCCCAGTCAATGGTTTCTTTTTATTTCTTAGAGCATTTGAAGCATCGGTTTATTCTCATGGCATTGAAATAAAGATTAAAGTCACTTAAAGATTTAAGGGGTGACTAATTTCATCTTCTTTCTATTGCTTTTTATTGGAGATGAAATATTTTCTGCAACAGAAACTCATATTGTTTTGTTCTATTTTCTTTGTTGCTTCTGGATGCCAATTGATGTTTCCTTTTTCTCATCTCTTGAATCAAGTTGTGAAGTATCTCTCGTGTGCTTGAGGGCTGCATTCACTGCCTTAGAAGGTCTTAATAAGCAAACATGGCCCGAATTGGTATGGTATTGTGGTCTCTATACTATCTTCCATACGATACAGTTCTGTGATTGCTACTGAGCCAAAATTTATTTGACTCGCTTTTCATGGTTTCATATGTGCAAATAAATCGGTGTAAGATGCATGATCTTCTTCTGGATGGATGTGGCCAGATTCATGTGCTGCCCTTCAGATAGTTTCTATATATTTATTTTCTGAAACAACAGTAATAGAAAAGGCAGCTAAGCTATCACTCTTTAGAGTGTGTATTAAAAAGCATGATCCATATCAAACCCAAATCTTATAGCTTGAGTTTTTTAGGAGAGTTGATCATTTATGATATCGAAATTTGGTAGCGGGAGGGAGGGAACTTGAGATCTTGATTGAACCTCTCTGTCTAATTTGTTTATTGATTTGAAAGTCTATAGGGCTGTTTGGTTTGTTTGATTTTCACGTCTTGGTGTAGGGGCTGCGCGTGAGGGAGAAGTTAAAGCATGGTCATAGTAAATTCGTATCGCATAAGGCTTGAGGCTTTTAGGAGGATTAGTCGGATTATATAGAATATTGGGACAATCGTGGCGCGCCACCCCCAACCCCGGAAAGCACAAGAAGACTGAAATCTTGTACCAAAGATGCCTTAGCTACGGAAGCTATAACAAGGATTATCTCTTTTAATTTATTTATTTTAATCTTTGACTTGTATTAAGTGAGGTGCCATGGTTGGGAAATCCCAATTATATCATTGTTATTTGTAAATATGATTTGGGAATTCTTTGAAATAAGATTCTTGTAGATATTTGTAGCAATCAACTTGGTTGGTGTATTGATTAGGTAGAGTTGTGATTTTGTAAAATGGGTGAGATTAGAAAAAAAAACCAGTGTACTCCAGTTCAACTGTCAGCCCTTGAATGCTGGAATCAATTTTCTTTAATCCATTTCATATCCTACCATCACTGAATTACATAAGTCCATTCTGCAGTTGTCCTGATTGTGAGAGCAAATCCATATTCTCTCATTTTCCTTGAACTTTATTTTGGTGCATAATTTCTTTCATTACCTTTTTCCTTATCAGATTTCTTTCATTACCTTTTAAGTGATAACATGGTAGATGTTTTCATAGAAACCAGTGCACAAGAGACCTTAATCATTGGCAGAAGTTCACTTTTAACCCGAGGTAACTCGACTTTCTGTCGTGTTTGTATATATTTCAATCTTATGCTCCTACTTTCCTTTGTATAATTGCCTTCAGAGCAAATGGCTGAACTGTTTATTTACTTGTCAATGTTCCTCTTGTCGTGCAGTGGTGGACTGCGATTGAGCGTGACATAACAGAGTATGTGGGTTTGTGCGATTTTAAACGCTCCTACTGTGGATGAAATTTGGTGTTGGGCATGTAAGTGTCCAAAGTTTTTGAATATCTCATATCATTCATTTAGGATCCGTTTGGAACCCGGAAAGTACCAAGGAAAGAAAATAAAGAGGAAAATAAAAAAATAAGTTTAAACTTAATAAATTAGTTTTATATGTTTATTCAAACTCATTTTATTTATTCCTCTCTATCACATTAGGACTATGAAATTTACAAATATGTAAAATTTTGATTATATTTGATTTTCTTTTATATTTTCCACTGTGAAATCAAATATAAGAAAATCATTTTTCTTAGTATTTTTTTTCTTTCCCTAGTACTTTTCAGGTTCCAAATGGAGCCTTAGCATTTTTCGAAGCTCACTTTGCCAACTATTTTTTTGTCTCCAGTATGGCCAATGTTTTTTATTATTTTATCTGAAATCTCTCCAGCTTGTTTAGAAGTACCCCCAGCATTCGGAAAGATGCACAAGGTATGAGTTTGTTTAATACATCAAGTAATTTAGTTTTGCTGAACAAATTATGTTTTGTGCCTCAATTGGATCAAACACTCACTTTTTCAGTCTGAAGCTCTGTGATAAACATGTTTCTTTCCTATTAAACTCGCTTATATTTGGTTTGAGGGAAAATGCAGGAAAGGAAAGTGAATAGATAGGAAAAATATAAAAAGAAAACAGAATTTAAAGTCAATATGGAAGCCAAACAGGACTAAAATTGTTATACGTGTTTTCCAAAAGCGAGTGCGGCGGTTTCAAAAACATGAACTCTTGGGGCCAGTAATTTCTATTAATGCCTTTTTCATCAGTTGAACTTTCTTGGAACTAAGACAGCCCAAGGATATAAACAAATCTTTTCAATCCTCTCATCCTTAAAATTCAACCAAATCCATCCACATCTTGAGTAATCTTGCCTCTCTCTCTCTCTCTCTCTCTCAGTAGAATGATCACATTTTTTGGGGCTGGGATTTCAGGTTCATTCAGCTGAGAGACGACTACAAAACACAAAACTCGCATCAAAACTCAGCTCCTCTTGCCTCAGTTAACACTGCACTGCAATCGCATGCTGAACTGAAGTAAACATAAATGTCTCACTTTTCTTTGATTATTTTTCCGTCCCTGCCATGACTAACTCGAGGCAGCCTGACCTCTCCCTCTCCCTCTCCCTCTCAAGTTGGACGCGCCAAGATCAAAGTCAGCAACTGTCCCCGGATGGCAAGGCTATGGAGCTCATCTTTAGACACAGTTGAGTTGGGTACAGTAGTCGCTGCTTCCTCTTGAATTATTTCCTCTCATTTTCTTCTTCTTCTTCTTCTTCTTCTTCTGCGTTCCGAGTAGTGTATATTGTTGGAAGTATGGTCAGGTTTGTATCTTTCAGGGCCTTAACTTATTTACTTACTAGGCTCCCATTTTTCCAAGATTTCATGCCCTTGTAATTGATCCTTTTTCGGCTTGGATGATGATATTTAATGGCGTTCTTTCCTTGCTTGCCTGCGCCTAGGGTGTAGTCAAGTCGATAAAGCCAAACTCAGACTTGATTAAGTTAGAAAACTGAAGCTCAGAACTCGATTCAAACTCATCAAACTTTTCATTCATATGTTGAACTCGATTCAAACTCCGATCAAACTTTTTCTTCATATGTTGAAACTTGACTAGATTTGATCACATAAAATCCACTGAAAAGTTTAAGATTTAGTGCAGGAATTGGATGATAGCACTAAGCCTTAAGACTTAAAGGGTGGAATCCAAGTAATTTTAGATCTGAGAATGAAAGAAATGGAAGGCCAGAAGGTACGAATGATTTGGTGGTGCCCTCTTATTATCATCATCTGTACTGGACTGTACACCTCTTCCAGAAATTGTCTTTACAAAAAAAAGTCCCAGCCCCCCAAAAATGTGGGGGCAAGAAATCATCTTCACTGGTAGAAAGAAACAAAAGAAATCAAACTTTGAAGAATGGCATTATATTTAGTGGTAAATTTCTGAATTTCATTAGACCATGACACTGGTCCTGCATTTTAAGTTGTTTATTGAACCTAGTTGAAAAAAAGGAATTAACCCTTTGAAAGAGTTTGTGGAAGAGTATGTTAAAATAGAAAATTAAAAAAAACTTAGCATGAATAGTATAAAGTAAAAAAATGAAATGAAGAGTTTGTTTTTGTATTTTCTATGTTTTAAAATAAAGAAATGATTGAGAACTAAGGCGCGAGTTGGTGAAATTTTCTTTACATCCAAAATTCGAGAATATGAAAATTTTAATGTATTCACAATGTTTAGTTTTCATTTTCGGAAAATACGTTTCGTATTTGAATTTGGTTGAAAATAAAGAATAAGAAAATCCGTTTTGTAAAACCGTTTAGAAATGAAGTTAATGAAAGCGATGAAAATGTGTTTTAAAATGCGGGTTCTGTCGCGTCCGTGTTTTTCGTGAGCTAATGAGAAGAAATCGAAGTGGAAGGCTTGAAAGGGGAAGAAAAAGAAGAAAATAGCCCGCGATCCGTGTTTTAGTTTTATCCCAATCGACAAAATCCCGTGTTTTAGATTTAATTGAACTGAGAAAGCGGCGTAAAAACAGGTTCTGATTCATATATAAAATGTTGAAAATAGTAAAATTGTTTCTTTGTTTTCAAAATTTGTTTTGTTTTGATTCTAAGTAACTAAGCGTGTTTTCGTTTCGAAAAGTTTGAATAAATAATAAAATTTTCTTATAGCGAGCATAAAAGTGTTCTCCCGAGTTCCTTGTTTTTGAGAGCAAATAAATGATTTTAAAAAATGGAGAACAATTTTACTTGTTTTGATAGAAAGCATGGAAAAGCAGCTTTGCGTATAAAAACATCCCTTTTAAGAATACGAAGAACAAAAAAACACAAAGAACAACCTCTCAAATACCAAATATGTTTCTACTGTTCTTTTTTTTTTTTTGGAGAACAAAACACTGTTTCAAAAACAGAAAACAAACAACCCCAAAGAGGCTCAATCATTTGTGAAAAAACCAACATAAAAATCTTAGGAAACACACAACCCTTATTTGAGTGTTGATGTTTGACCAAGAAGATGAGATAATGAAGTAAAAAGCCATGGAAGGTGGTTGGTCTAGCCAAGGGGCAAAATATCGGTAATTACGGATATATCGGTACTTGAATTTTACGGATATATCAAAAATATCAGTAAAATAATGATGGATATTTTGACAAAAATATCGGTAAAGCCAAAATTAATAAAAATCTTGAAATTAAATGGAAATCTTTGTGAATTTATAAAAAGACGTAAATAAGCGAATATCTGACTTTGTTAGAGAGCAGTATTCATTATAATTTATCGAGAAATTACATTACAATAGTCATTTAAAACCAAAATGAAGACCGATGTGGCTCCATTACATTATTCGATGAAGGGATCCTATCTTGATGAAGATAATATTCATACCAAGACATGGTGCTCCGATAATATTGATTGTAACTCCGAACATGCCATACATATATGTCTTGGCTCTACCCACAACTTCTCCATGGATAGGCTTCGGGGTTCACCGCTGTATGCTCGTTTGAAATCCTTGTTGCATTTTGTGCTAGAATTTGAAATGACATTTGTGGATTATAAGGATAATTAATTATTCCTTATTAACGTCGATGGAACTACGATGTATGTACAAGGTTGACCATAACTTAATGTATAAAGAGGAAATATGTTACCTTCATTTGATGAATCACTAAATTGAGTTCCAATACTTATGGATTCAAAAATGGTCGAAAACGAATCCTCATTGTATGGTGTCATCCTTCGTTGTTTTTCTCTATATGGCTTTCCAATGGCTCCAATACCTGGACCGACTCTCCTAGACCCGTGGTCTTCATCTTGTGTAGCAAGTATGAAATCATCTTCATCGGTGAATGGACTCATTGGATATTGACTTTGTTGTGGATCTACAATATCCTTACCATCATTTTCAGTATCACTATTATCATTGGTCCCCTCTCCTCTTGAGTCATCATAACCTATAGTAGAAGTACTAGCAAAACTTGGCCTACTACTATATTCAACACTTGAATCAAAAGAGGGTTGAGAAGTAATAGCGGGTTGAAATGATTAACATTATCTTATTAAAACTTAAAAGCATATAAACTTCTTCGGATAAAACCGTTCAACATTAACACACCTTACCGAACAGTGCAGCAATTAAATCGTTAGAGTTTCCATCTTCATCATCTAAATGAAAAGGTCTAACCCGTTTAAAATAGTGGAGTTTTGTAAAACCAGAAAAATTCAATTTTTACGAAAAGAATTAAAAGGTAATTTGAGTTGAAAGCCGGAAATTCTCCTAGATCTCGGATAATGGCTTGATTTCTTGTAGATTAAATTCGTCTCGCGAAATCTAGTGACGGAAAAGTTTCGTCGAATTAGTAGGACAATCGGAATATTTATGATTTTACACACGGGTGATAAGTCGTCGATGAACCGTGGATGAGATTTTTACAAAAATCTCGGAAGTCGAAAGCGACTTAGGTTAAGATTCATTTAAAATAAAGTGAGCGAAAGAAATAAATTGTTGGGATAAAAACGGTGGATCGAATAAAAGCGATATTGAATATGTATCTAAAAATAATAATAATAATAATAATAATAATAAATGTATAAAGTCAATTGGCGGAGGAACGGATGAGAGGAGGCGTTGGAGAGGGGATAGATTTTTATTTTTATTTTCTTATCTTAGCTTCTTTCGAGGATCTACAAAAAATCGGACCCGGGTTTCGTCGGGTGAAGGCCAAAATTGATCTACAGCGGCCAGGAGAGCTACGTGTGGACACGAAAGTTGGGTTTCGTGACTCCATGAGAGGTAGAGGTTTTATCCTGCGAGTTACACACTTTGTTTAAGTGTTTTGCTTAATCTTCCGGTTGGTTTGAGGCCTTGAGCGGCCGTTTGATCGATCCCGAAACTTGAGGTCGGGTGTTGGAATTTTGGAGCCCATTTGGACGGAGTTCATTAGCTGTGTAGGGCTGTTTGGGAGTGTTGTTTCATAATTTATGAAATAAATTGTGTGTTCAGATGATAATATGAATAGAATAGCCATGGATTCACAGTTCACAAAGTCAGGCAGATGTGGAATTGATTGACCATGAATAATGTCGTGCTTAGGGTTTTCTTGTTCATGTGAATAGTGATGTGAATAGTGATAGTGAATAGTACAATGTGAATAGTGTTCTCAAAATATTTTTGTGAGAGAATGTGTTTGGGTGAGTGATTTAAATTGAATTGCTCGTGTTCGTTAATTAGCCCACACGAGCTAATTTTTGTGTAATGGATTGAGAAATTAGATAATGGCTTGAGTTGTGTGGAAATTAATAGGTTAATGCTTGATGTGTTAATATGATGTCACAATTATATGGAATATAATTGTGGGTGTAGGTTATTGGAGATGAGATTGTTTTTAGCTCAAGTGAGCTAATTTGGGTGATGGTTGATATTGTTGAATTACATGTGGTGTAATTGTAGATTTGAGAATATATGCATATTGATATATATTGGTTGAAAATGGTTAAGTGACATAATGCAATTCATATACCTTTAGGGTAACAGAAATTAGGTGAGTGCATGCTTGTAGAAAAATTGAAAGAAAAGCAAAGCGTTTTTGAAAGGAATTTCACAGGATGAATTCCGGAGAATGGGGTTGGGAGATGGTCCAACAGATCATTTCGGATGAGGATTATGTTTGTTTTGAATTTCACCGACCGCGTTCAGCGCCGGTGATCGTATTTTTGCAGATACGCCGGTGGTATAGTTTTAAACAACAAGAATTGTTTTGAAAAAGATGTTTTCTCATACATGGCTTAGGTAAGTGTGAGGGAGTCGGTGAGGACTCGGGACGTGGGTTGGTCATTTAGACATTCAAGTAGGATCACGAATTTGCTTGAATGTGTGTTTCTTTGGAGGGCATTCTTTGTAACACCTGAATTATACCCTATTAGTTTTTTGAACATGTTAGGGTATAATAAAAGTAACTATATTTATTAGAACCATTCAAAGATAAAATAAAATAAACAGAATTTGGAATTAATACAACGAGTTATGGGTAAGTGTAAATTGCAATTCATGACCCCAGGGTCATAATTTGTAATAAGTTCATATGTCGAAGTAGGATTTGATAAATTGAATGAAATAAAAAAGCGAAAGGAGGACGAAGAGTAATAAAGAAAGATATTAGAATAAAATAAGGAAGAAAATTATGGAAGACAAGTGGGCGAAGGGGGGAAAGAGGGGAGGAAGTTTATCATTGGAAAGTGAAATAAAAAAGGGGATAAGATCAAATAAGGAGAAGACCAAAAAAGAAATCTCTGCGTTTGTAGTGCTAGAGAGAGAGAAAGAGAGCAAAAGCGGAAGAAAGAAAAAGAAAGGAAAAGAAAAAGAAGAAAGAAGGAAAGGAAGAGAGATCGCGGGTATGGAGCTGTGAATATTTGTATGAATACACATGTTTTGGAGTTGTATGGAAATTTATGAGTATAGTTTTGAACTAAAAGTTTAAATACCATGGTTTAGAACCGTCCCATCTTGTGTATGGTTTGGGTTTAGGAACTACTGGCTGTTCGTGTAGGAGTTGAGTTGAGAAGAGCTCTAAGGCTCCTAGATATGTGTTTTTGAGGAAGGGTCTAGTTGCAAGTTGACTACGAAATTCCCAATTTCGAGTAGATGGTAGCGGATCTTAGAACGGAGTTTTTAAGGTCAGAAATACAGGTAATTTGGAAGTGAGTCCTTCTAGTAAATTGTAGCCACGTCGATAGACTTGATTTTAGAACTTTTGAATTTCTCGATTCAACCCTGTAGACCAAGTTATGGTCTTTTACTGCGAATAGTCAAATGGGCGGTGGTCGGCCCGTAGAAGTCGTCCAGAGGTCGACGGACCTCGTACAGATGAGGTTAAGCGGACCTCATCACGTAGAGTTAGCGAGCTCGTCTGTAGAGGCTCGTCTGTGCTTCGTTCTTGTAGAGGCTCGTCCTGAAGAGCTTCGGCTCGTCACGAAGAGCTTCATTTCGTCTGTAGAGCTCGACTGTCGATTCATTCGTCGATTCGAGTCAGCTCGTCAAGGTTGACTACGCGCGACCCTCCAACCCGGTCGTATATCTCCTTCGTTTGAACTCCGATTCGGTGTTCTTGGACTCTATGGAAAGCCCATTGAGTCAGAATACATTCATATGTCTGAGGAGGCTGGTAGATGTCGGGCCGGTAGTAGACTAAGTTTGCAGGGTCATCTCAGCTCGTCGATTCGGTCCAACTCGTCGGGTTGACTCGCATGACCTCCAACGGAAGGTCATATCTCCTTCGTTTGAACTCGATTCGGGTGTTCTTGGACTCTATCGACCCATTGGAGTCAAGAATACATTCATATTCCTGGGGAGGCTAGTAGATGTCAGACCGAGGGTAATGGAGCCAGTTTGCCGAGGTCATCTTAGCTCGTCAGTTTAGGTCAACTCGTCAAGGTTGACTACGCGTGACCTCGAGCCGGAAGTGTGCCTCGGCCGTTTGAACTCCGATTGGTGTTATTGGGCTACATGGAAGGTCAAGAATACGATATATGCTTGAGGAGGCTAGTAGATGTCAGACCGAGGTGATGAGCTAAGTTTACTGAGGTCATCTCAGCTCGTCGAGTTTAGGTCAACTCGTCAAGATTATTCTTCATGACCTCCAACTTCGAAAAGTCATATCTCCTTCGTTTGAACTCCGATTCGGGTGTTCTTGGACTCTATGGAAATCCCATTGAGTCAAGAATACATTCATATTCCTGAATAGGCTAGTAGATGTCAGACCGAGGTGATAGACCAAGTTTACCGAGGTCATCTCAGCTCGTCAGTTCAGGTCAACTCGTCAAGGTTGACTACGCATGACCTCCAACTTCAGAAGGTCATATCTCCTTCGTTTGAACTCCGATTCAGGTGTTATTGGACTCTATGGAAAGCCCATTGAGTCAAGAATACATTCATATGCCTGAGGAGGCTAGTAGATGTCAGACCGAGGTGATAGATCAAGTTTACCGAGGTCATCTCAGCTTGTCAGTTCAGGTCAACTCGTCAAGGTTGACTACGCATGACCTCCAACTTCGGAAGGTCATATCTCCTTCGTTCGAACTCCGATTATGGTGTTCTTGGACTCTATGGAAAGACCATTGAGTCAAGAATACATTCATATGTCTTAGGAGGCTAGGAGATGTCAGACCGAGGTGATAGACCAAGTTTACCGAGGTCATCTCAGCTCGTTAGTTCAGGATTTGACTACGTATGACCTCCAACTTCGGAAGGTCATAACTCTTTCGTTCGAACTCCGATTCGGGTGTTCTTGGACTCTATGGAAAGCCCATTGGAGTCAAGGCCACATCCATACCTAGTATGATAAAAATTATGGAACTCATATTAGGTTCAGAAATAAGGAAAAACAATGCAGAGATATAGTGAGAAATAATAACATAAGTAGCTTTGATATGGGTAAAGTCGAATTTGGAATACAGAAGTAAGAAAGAAGTAGATATGAACAGAAACTAGCAACATAAGTAGATTTTATATGTAAAGGAATATAGAAGAAAATAATAAAATGATAAGTTCGAGAGAACACGTATAATTGTATGGCGCTAAGACCCGGATATTGAATGGCAAGACATATATGATCGGTCGCCTGTAGCTCTGCTGTGCTATGGCGCTTCTATCGCGTGGGCGAGGCACGTACATATGATTAGTGCTTTGGCGTATGCATGATCGGTCTTACGCATACGCTGGATGTTTTCTACACTTCTGCACGCGTGGGTAGGCCGTCTGTGCAATACCCGTCTTTGTGCAGCCGGGTATATATTGTCACCAGGAACTTGTTCATTCTTTATCTCGGTCAAGCAAGCGAATGCTCACACGTATCTGAATAAGAAATGATAAAAGATAAATAGTTTGGACATGAAGGGTACCTAAGGAATTGTTTAGAAGAAGTCTGGGATTACCTCCACATAGGAGATAGAAACGATTTGATAAAACACAAGTAAAGCTGTACAAGTATAGAAATGTATAGGTATATGTCATAAGATAAGATAGACTAATAAAGTATATAAAGACCTAAGTAACAAGATATAAGATGTACGGAATGAATACATGTACACGAATGATAAGCATGTATGAATATAGAATGAGTAAATGCATGCACGATGATAGGTTATATGCAAAATCCTATATGCTAATATATGATAGATTATGATATGAATACAAGAATGAAGAGATGGAATGGTAGCTAAAACATAGGCAAGAAATGTGATATAGGAATAGACATATATGAAATGATATATATATTATAAGAAATATGTGAGCAAGTAATATGAAGCTACGAGATATGAGCGAATGCAAACTAAAGTAATGATGGTATATATTGCCACGCGATCATGATAACAATAGTTAATCATGCTTATAAGAAATATATGCTGAAAATGCCAATAACATTGATTTATGCGCTTAGAACTGGTAGAGAGGGATAGATAGGCATGCCTATAGGAAGTCAGTTTAACGCGGCATAAAAAACTGATATCGAGGCCCCCATTGGGTGATGACATAGATCCGTTTGGTCAGGTGGCCGAAGAGGTCACCACAGCGCCTCGGGCCCTCATGGATAGTCAGCATCTCGTGCGGTGGAAGTATTCGCTTCCGATTATCTATTCGCGAGCATAGGTCAGCATTGCGTCTGGTGATGATACGTCGGTATATTACGGGCATAGGTGTTTGTCGTACGGGTGATGATACCTTCGGGTATATCACGATTTGCAACCGGGTACAAACCAGTTAGTTCCCGTATCACATTCTAAGGTTTATGCGGGCATGAAACATAAAACAAATGAAATGAGAGAATATATGACCAGTTATGAGAAGTATAGCCTTCTTTATCACGAGAAGATAGTATCTGATTCTAGTCTGAAGCAAAGTGTCGATGACCACGAAAGTATACGAACAAGTCGGTACATGAAAGAAAGTAATATGAAAGTATCACGAGGAAAGCAGTATATGAAATAATACATGAAAGCAGTACATGACAACAATGCACGGGAAATAGAACCTTAACAAATGATACTAGTCTATAACCATGAAAGTCATATACGATATGAATATATGATAGACATACCTAAATGATGAGGATGGAACATGCTAGACATGATAGAAATGCATAAGTGCTAAAGAAACTGATAAAAAGATAAGTAGAAGATGACAAAGCACGAGAATCAGTAAAGTATAGATAGGAGATGTGACAAGGCAGGAAAACATGTAGCGGAAAAGATTGATATACGATAGGAATGTAAAGATGATAAGTAATAAAAGTTATATGAATATGTATAGATAATAAATGAAATGCATATGTATAAGCTTGAGATGGTTACCATTGGTGGTTGTCCATGCTTATGTTCCCACTAAAGCGTAAAGCTTAGCATGGTGTTCAATCCGTGTAGGTACGAGAAGCGAAGACAAGGATAGAGGACGGGACATCCACATGTGAGGCCCGAAGGCCAGTTCAGAGATAGCTGCTCCACCCTGCCCAGCCCCAGCGATCACGTGTTTTGTATTAGAAAAAAAAAATGTACATGTATAAAGTAAATGAGACTCGGTATATGTATATAGATGTTGAGGACACCACTCGGTGGTAGTTCTTTTATATATAAAAATGATTTTTTGTTATTCTGAAATTGTTTGTATAACTCTGGTCTGAAGTTATTTCCCGAGAAAGAAACGAGGTCAATGAGTCCAATTTATATAGTCTCGCACCGGACTCGGTTGGATCAGCCATACGGGTCGTGGATCGGGAATGGGCGTGACAATTGTATAATATGCACTTAGGTGGGGAGTAGCCTTGTTTAAAAGTGATTCCACTGCTAGGCGATAACTCGCCCTGTCGAGGATATTATTTTGGTTCTGAGGACGGTCGGAGATGGCTCATCCTAGAAGCCGTTTTAGAAGAAAGCTGGGTTGTGGCTTTGGTTTTGTTATGTAAACATGTATTAGAATTCTCTAAGTTTGATATATGATGTATAAGGATAATTTTATTACCTCTTGAAACTATTGTATATAGTTGGGATTTATTTGGATGAGTATTGGTTTGTGGGCCCAGAGTGGCCGTTTACTCATGGATATGTCATATTGAAGCTGGACCGGGTTTTGTATTTGGGTAGAGCTCCACTGTACAAGGGGCTACGCAGTTTTACGTCGAGGAGATGTCGAGTCACCCGACATTCCACTAGTGTTTCGCGGGTTGTGGTGGTCAGCGGACACACCCAGTTTGGGGTGTCCGCGGCAGTATCGGAAGCTTAGGTATCACAGATACAGGGCTTGAGGGCTTGGAAGCGTTATAGTTGTGTAAGAACATCACTAGTAGGTGTGGTTCGATGTTAGGTTTAGGTATGAGATTACCTAGGAAAGGCACGGGACAAAACTAGAACACTGCATGTATGTTTTGTGTGTGATCATGTGAATTGATGAATTGTTGTGTGAATGGTGTGCATAACATGAATTGTTGAATGTGTTGTGTGAGATTGGGTGCTTAGGCAATTAGCACTTGGTGTGTTGGTTTTTAGAAGTTTCTGAGTGTGGAAGTACTTGGAACAAAGAAAATAAATGAAATGAAATTGAATAATTTTATTTGGGTTATCGAGATAATGAAATAAAATTTTAATGATTTTAAAGTTAGACCTCATAAAATTATTGAAGTTGTAGGTCTTGATGAGTGCCTAAAACTACTCGAGGTTAGCCGTGATTATGTTTTAAGCGTTATTTTACATTTAAATCGATATTTTATAGCCTAATATCTTATTAGTGCAATTGGTTGTGATCTGGAGTTCTGCAATTGAGTACGAAAAGAGGCAATTTTGGAAGCACTGGAATGGAGAGAGGCGATCTGTAAGATGGTGGAGCGTCGCGGCGTCTAACCATCGCGGCGTCCCAACAATCCTTGACATTCGTAGCGAGTTATTCCTCTCAATCATTACTAAAGTGAGACGAAATTCGAGAGGGGATCGGAGATCAAGGAGCGTCACGAACTAGAGACGCGGAAAAACCCGAGCAAGCGGGACATCAATCTTGAAGAAAGAGCCGTGATTTGTATTTTCTTCGTTTTGGATAATACAACTAATGTTTCTCATGTTTATGTTGGTATTTTTACGCTGCGAATATATTGCAGTCTGCAGGTATTGGCAGACCACCAATCTTTGATTGAGCTCCAGTTAAGTTATTAAATTTATGACAACTAATTGATTATGAGTTTATTATAATGCTTTATATATGAATCATTATGATGATCTTGCAGCCAGTGTTAATCATGACTATGCTGAGATCTGAGTTGAGGTGAGGATGCGGGATATGGATGAGGCGACCTTCGGTTGATTTAGTAAATGAGGTGTTCAGTCACGAGAGGTGGCAATTAAGGTTAGAACATTTAAGCATTTCGAATGCCAGTTGGGGTGAGATACATAAACTCTGTGAGAATCAGCGAATACACCTTGAGAGAGAGATTATCTATAAGTCGCCAGATCAACGCCCCACTTATTGGCAAATCATAAATAAAGCGAATAATATCATTCGTTAGGAAATAGTCAATACTGAGAGTGGGACATGGCCTGAAGTGCCCGACCATGTCGTTGATTCATATTAGTTTGTTGGTTTGCTTTCGGACATTAGTACCCTTTCACTAAATCGTATCGGATCAATATTTGAAAAATGATCTCTGTGAGTTAGCCACTATTCTCGTGGATCGATATCATTACCAATTGGGTACACTATATTACTTGAAGTGACAGCGTGCACTTGTTTACATAGGGCGTGCATATGTACATCATGTTTTAGGCTTGTTGGGTCTTGATCATTTAGCTCTTGCTGTAGAGTAACAGGAAGACTCACTGATGGATATGAAAAATGATGTTTTCTAGGTTTTGCAATGTAGGCGAAGAAAGAATGAGAAAATAAATTTTATAAATTTATTTAGGTGTCTTTGGAGAATGAAAAAAAAAAATATATATATATATATATATATATATATATATACATATATATATATTATATATACCATGTATCTATATATATATATATTTGTATTTTCCAGTGTTTGGAAATAAAAGCTGATGGAGCCAAAGGCTAGAGCGGCGCGGCGTGGGCTTGCAGTGGCGCGCGACACATGTCTGGGTGGGGCTGTGTGTACTGCTTTGTGCACTTGACTAGTTTTGACTTAGTCTTTAAGTGCTGTGTGATTGGACATTGTTCATGAACCTTATTTCATCACAAAAAAATTCCAGATATTTTTTAATAAATAAAATCAAATAAAATGAGACAAAATTTTTGGAAAAAAATAAAATTTTCGAAAATAAACTTTTTGTTGAAAAAAAAAAATGACGTTTGATAAGTTAGATTAGTTGACATTGTAGGAATGCGAGACATAGTATGAAGCGTGATACGAGCATGATTGGTGTGCCGGAATATGTTTATGCCTTAGAATGCATTGTATTTAACTTACCGTGACGTGTAGATGTGCTAGTAGAGAACGGACGTGGTCACGGGAGTCACTGTTGAGCACTGACATTATTAATATAGTGTTGATCGTGAGATTTATTTGAAATTTATGGATGTGAAGACTATAGCACAATTTGGTATCGCAGGCCAAGTCGGGGAGGTCAGGCTAACCTCAGGAGGTTTAGAGAGCATATCTCAGGCAATTCATAGAGGAGGAGAGATTGTTAGTGTGGACAATTTAGTTTATGCGGGATTGAGGAAGGTGTTGAAGGTATGGATTACCTCGGCGACCGGGTTAGTGGTAGAAAGCGGTGTATAAAATAGATACCTAAGTCTGTGGTACTACGCGTGAGTAATATGGTATGCTTAAAGTCTGGGATCATGATCCAGGAAAGGTAAGGTGACTCTGAGAGGGTTCTTGCTTTTGAATGATATCGAATAAAAGGTTTAGGGGTAAAATTAAGTAGAGCGCAGCTATTTCATTGATTCTAGTGAATTAATGGTGTTGGCGCCACAGGGTTCATCGCCCCCTAATAAGTTTTCATTGGTTCTTTCTAAGATAATTGTTTATTCAATCTGTTGTAATGTAGTCGAGGTGATCTTTGCCTACGAGATATCACTAGAGTATATCCGCCTATCTATTAGATAAGATCAGTATATCTCTATCTCACTGGTATTCGAAATGCTTAAAAATAGTTCCCCAACCTCAGTACCTTGAGGTTGGGATATCTCTATGCTTAGATCGTTTAAAGGCTACTCTGCGGATCTGAATACCCTCATCTCGAGATCTGGATGATCTGGATCTTGATTAATGCTAACATTGGCTGGACATTCATATAATTGAAATGCGGGTATGGAATAGATGTGACAAAATTAATAACAGCTAGATAACATGAAAGATCAAACTTTAATCCATTGTACACTGACGGGTTTGATGTAGCCTAGAAAGAGATACAGAACATGGCGGAAAATATAAAACTGTTTCCAACCAAGGAAACATTGTTCTAAAATCAGAAAGTATCGAAAGTGAAAGCGTTACAATTCGGGCACTTCCTGAGTGAGTTATCTCCTGCTCTGAAACTGTGCCTCTGTTCATTAACACTCCAAGTCACAGTGCAGACTAATTTGCTTTAATGATGAGTGAATCTAGTGGCCAGTGTGGCGTGGAAGAAACGTGTGGCAGTAAAATCATGACGATAAGACGTGACGTAATAATCCTTCATCATGCCGTTCCATTATCAAATCGCTGATTAACAACTCTTTTACTTCATTATCTGCATTATAGGGCATCAACTCAGTGTTCAGTCACAAAATTATAAATACTCTAAAGTAAAATGGAAAATGGGCCAGTGGCGAGCATAATGCTGAGTGTTTGACACTCATCCACTAATAGTTTCTTGTATCTCAGCAAGCAGAGCCTCGACAGACCTTTGATATAATACTCTATTACGAAGCCAGTGATGCACATCTTTGAAAAATAAGGGGATCAATTTTGATTCTGACTCACATACCAGCTGTTTTGCTCAATGTTCGTGAAGACATACAGGATATTTGACTTTAGGTAAATTCGATTGGAAATAGGTGAAGTGACTAGTGCATCAAATCCCATGGTGTTCAATAGCCTTTCCCAAAATCCTATGTGCTTATAATGAGTGACCCCTCCAGGTGTATGCCTAGGTTAGATACCCCAGGCAAGCTGACTCTTTATTAGGAAGAAGCTAACTAGGAAAGGATAGAGGCATACCCATTTATTCATGTTCTCATACTTGAAATTTCCTACTTACCTAAAACACAATGGAAGAAGACTGAGTGCCAAGAAGTTTAGCCGAGTGTTCTATGTGAGGATCCAGTGGTGACTCCACAGTTAGTTAAGGGCACCGGGCATTCGATTCCTTCAAACTTCACCGAGACCTCAGCCAGGCTTCGAGGCTCTAGGTTGCGTGATGATCCATCTTACGTACATGGCGACGTGAGTCGACCGGCCGGTTGGCTCGGGGCATTAGGCTTTGATGGGCTGAGCATGCCGGGATTCCGATTGGATGATCCAGCTTATTCTGTCATATACCTATTTACATGCTATTTTTTTCTTTTCCTTTTTCTATTGTTTTTGTATTTTCTCTTTTGGTTGGGGCTCGATGGCAATCCTCTCTTTTGATTAGGTGTCCCATATCTGAAATGATTGAATCTCCCTAGGTTGATCGAACTTTAGTAGTTGGTTCGGCACCTATGCATACTAAAAGTTCACTAGTGTGTGAGTGTGATAGAGTTTTGAGAGCTGGTTTCTTGACTACTGCTGGATTGATTTATAGCCCTTTTCAACTATTCAATCTAATTCCCAAGGCATCAGAAGCAAATGTATGCGATTGAACAAGTTTATAGTGAACTCAAATCCAAAATTGATCCTCAAATTTTCAACATGGCACACATGTATGCAATTACTACATGCGAAACGTCTAAATATAATCAAACAACTAACACATGACTCATGAAGTAAGTACGATGTAAAATAAGCTGAAAACAGCACTAATATACGGAACACACTAAAATACTACACACTACTAAAAGCCAAGCACAATAAACAAAACACAAAACATGGTACGATCACGATTTCCCTCCCCCAAACAAAATATCCGGTGTCCCCAGCATGAGATAAAACATAGGGTGAGGAACTCCGCTGGAATCATCATCTTAGGTGGAGGTGGTGGTGGATAGTGAAAAGCGGAAGAGTGAGCGAAATTTGGGCTGTAGGCTGCTTCTTTGTAGAATGATGCTTTGATTAGCGGAGCTGTGCATCATGGCGCTCTCCATGTCCTGGGTAACGAGGACTCGGTGCTCCTGGGTCTCATCAGAAGGCGTCAAAACGCTCAGTGAGCGCGAGCACCGGGTCCTCAAGATCTAGTGAAGGGCTAGGAGGAGTGGCCGCTGCGTGCATTCTCAGCCCCACAGGGAGGTGGTGGAGGTGGGTAGGATAATTGGTGGAGGTGGTGCAGACGAGGGCGGCCAAGGTCTCCCAAGGGGATCGCCCGGGGATCCATATGACACAGATACTCATAAAGCTAAGTCCTCGTCCAGGGCTCGTGACTGAATCGTGAGCCCCCCTCGGGTTCAGGGACAGGGTGTGTCCCAGCAGTGCGTATTGATCGGATGGGCGGGCCTCGGCCCCAGCCAAGTCAGGGTACCCTGGCTTGTTTGCACAAGCCAAATGCTTCGAGAGAAAAAGGGTGCCCCCCGGGTTCATCTTCGCATCCGGTTATGGAGGATGGCATCCTCGATAACACCATGACTATCCCGAATGGGCTATCTGGATGATGGCGAAATTGAGCAAAGGAGCATTTGAGCATCACCTCACACACATTAAGTCATTCGGGATAAGGCGAGTGATGAAATGATGTAGACGAGATGTAGGCCAAATGCGCTTGGCGCCCAGGAGGTGACCGCATGGCCATGCTTGTTGATCCTCAAAATCACCTGGCCTTTGGTGTCTGTGAGATAGGCCTCCATAATTAGTGTTGAGTTATGTTTGATCGAAGGTCCGTTAGGACATGCTCTAGGCCATAGAGAGCTATTGATGATACCTTATTTGAAGTCGACTGCCTCTCGCACCACGACCTTTTTGAGGACATGGGATGCGAGGTTAGCGTAAGATTCCTCGAACTACGCTCATTGCCATTTGGGCTGAGGGGTTAAGCTCAAGGCCGCCACCCCTTTAGCCTCGATTGTCTTTTAAAGAAATCATCGGGGTGATGAAACCCTTCTCCTTAATGAGATCGGTTTGCAAATTGTGCTCATAGATCCCGCGGCGTGCGTTTATAAAGCGTGAAGGCATCGAATGCGAGTCGGGTCTCGATGGTAGGCCTAAAACTGTGAGCAACTTTTTCTCTTGCGGACATACTAACTTAGACAAAAAAAATATCAAACACCTAATGTGCACCACAAAATCAACTAAATAACTACTAAGGACTCCATACAAAACCTAAATCAGGTTCGGAGATCCTAAAGGAACCTAGAAGACCCAAAATGAGGGACCCTCTGATACCTGTAGACCAAGCAGAAAGCAACAAAAACCACAAGACTCTTGTACCCAAGCTAGAATCGGGCACACGGTGGTGGAACCACTATGACCCAAAGCGGCCCAAAGAGGGTGACTTCTGGAGTGGTCGGCGAGAAAGCGATGGAGGGTCTCAGGCTGGTGGGTGGGATGGGAGCTCCGGCAGTCCGGTGGCGAGATGCGGGGAGCTAGAGGTTCCAGTGGTGGGGTGTGTGAGATGAAGAGCCAAATGGGCCTTCTTGCAGAGCAAAAAGCGGGCCACGTCGCGAAGTGCGGGTTCGTCCTTGTGTGTGGGAGATTGCTGACCAAATGACGTCGCGACGTGCGGGACAGCGTCGCGACGTGAAGCGGAGATAAATGACGAATGGCGTCGCGGCGTGAAAATTCCACGTCGCGGCGTGACGAGCTTCGAAATGGCGTCGCGGCGTGAGAATCAAGCTCGCTGACGTGGCGGAGGGCTTCAAAATGGCCCGTCGCGGCGTGAAATCTCGCGTCGCGCGACCCGTGAGCCCGAAATGGCGTCGCGGCGTGAAATCTCACGTCGCGACGTGTGGCGACTTGAATGGCGTGCGGCGTGAAATCGCGTCGCGGCGTGACCGAACGAACTTCAAAAATTGGCGATCGCGGCGGTGCAGATCTCCCGCGTCGCGACGTGGCGGAGAAAGAACCGAGATTTATCTCTCACACGATTTTGAGAACTCTCCACTTGTAAACTTCCTTTTCGGACTTTAGACACTCTGCAAGCCTCATTACCTACATAAATCCTACGAAATTAAACGACAAGTAGAAACATGATCATGAATCACATTAGAAATCAAAATTCTTTGAAAACAATAGAACTGAAAACTTAAAAACCAAAGTTTTAGAAACTTGGGTTGCCTCCCAAGAAGCGCTATGTTTTAGCAGTCGTTAGCACCGGCGTCTGAAGAGCTTCAATGTGATCGAGACTCAGCTCTTGCTTGATGATTTGACTACCGCTGTATAAATTTGTCAAGGAATGACTTGCTTGTGCGACTCGCCTCCATAGTACGGCTGGCGTTGGGTGGCGGCCCCCGTAGATATGCCTTTATCGGGATGTGAAACCGCCCCACCATGTGAAAAGACCTTTGTTACCGTGAAAGGTCAAGACCATGAGACTAATTTCCCGGAAAAACTTTTAGTCAGGAATTGAATAGAAGGACTTGTTGTCCACGGTAGTAGATTCTTACGGTGATGTGCTTGTCGTGCCGGGCCAGCAGTGTTCTCGCCCTTCATCTGGGCGTTCTCATGTAGCCAGTTGCGAATATCTCAGCTCCAGCGAGTTGGAGTAGTCGTTTTCACTGGCAATCTTGTCCGTATTTAGTTGTCAGGTAGTGATAGGCTCGATCTCAGTTCTCTTGGAAGGTGCTTGCACGCTTACCATAAACAAGTCGAGCGGGGACATACCTGAGAGTTTTAAATGCGGTGCGGTATGCCCCAGAGCGCGCCGTCTATCTTTAGACCAATCCTTCCACCAGGTTGTTGGTATGTCTTCTCAGAGGTCATACTTGATTTCTGATTGATCACCTACCTTGCCCCGTTTGATTGTGGGTGGTATACGAGATGTCTGAGTATTTTATGCTGCGAAACCTTGTCTATTACTTTGACCCAGAATGGCACCATTTATACGTGATTAAAGCTCGAGGAGTTCAAGTGAGGCCTGGCCATATTATGAAATTGAGCCTCTGATCTTGGCATCATTGGTTCGTGTTGGAATCAGCCCGCCCACTTTGAGACATAGTCTCTGACCCTGACAAGATGTATAAATTGTTGTATGATGCGAGGAAATGGTCCCATGAAATCGATCCCCCATAATTCTGAACCGCTCTACCTCCAACATAGGATGCATGGGTGCTGCGTCCTTTCTAGAGATGTTCCCGTTCGTTGACATTTGTCACGAGTGGAAGCGAAATGATGAGCATCTTTAAATAGGAAGGCGATAAAAACCCGATTGTAGAACCTTAGGCTGTACGTTCTCACGGCCACCAAGTGTCCACCACACGATGAGAGTGTGACAATGGTTCGAATCTTAGGCATTTTATCTTCGGGCACACATCCTCCATATCACAGTCGGCC